>QHKN01000029.1:0-56809 GCA_004366955.1 Fusarium humuli
TATCAAGTGGGGGAGGGGCCGGGGGGGGGACGGAAGGAACAATCCCTAGCACGGTACCTGCCTCCCCTGCCCATTTATACGCGGTCTTCAATAAGGGGAAAGGAACACATGTCCCCAAAATTGTTAGCAGCCCATTTAACTTACAGGCCTCTGAAATCTGTCCCCTAGTCGATCTCTGAGCTAGTACTTCAACACTCGCAATTTCCATATTCGAAGCAATTCGCTTTTCCACGACTTGATTCCTCCTATATATCCAATTTCAATCCTTTCGTTTATCCATTTTTATTACTACTCGTCAACACTTGACCTTCAGACACGATGGTATGTCGCTAATTCGTGGAACCCTGACTCGACACTGTCGATCTCATGATGTAGATGGAGCTAACATGATACCTTTCTTCCAGGCGCAAACTCCCCAGCAGCGACGACGCAACGAGGCCTTTGCCAAGGTCAATGAGAACAAGATGGGCAAGGCCGAGCAACAAGTCAAGAAGCGCGTTGAGAAGGTTCAGAAGTCTCCCATCTCTATGTTCTGGATCAGTAAGTCCTCGAGCTAGCCAAGCTCTTGTCGCAAGGCGATTCCAGATACTAACAACATCCTCTCTAGCCATCCTCGGCTTCGTCATCTTCGGCGGTCTCGTCTTTGAGGGCCTCTCCCGCTTTTTCGGTTAAGCTTTCGATTCAATATCTGCATTACAAACATACACACAAAAACAAACAACACAAATACCCCGACCAAGTCTCGCTTGAGCAGCGGCACCACAACGTTTTGGAGTATAAGAGGTGTTAACGGCCTTCGCGCCGTGCGATAGCTATAGACGAGCGTGGGTCACCAGTCCACCGCCCAAAAGAGCTCAAGAGGGGGCAAGGCCTGTATTGTATTTCGCCATTGGAGGAGCTGTCTTGATATCACAGGGAACTTGGGGAGAAATAGGCGCAATTTGAATTTAACACAAATCAATTTCTTTTCGAAGATTAAAACAAGTGGTTGATCTCTTTACTTTTTTGTATACCCGACGCCATGCCATGAACCGTGAGATGAAAATAATAGCCCTTTGTACAAGGAACTTGACCTGCTGATGCCAGCCGATACCGAATCCAAAATCTTGAACAATTACGCGCCAAGACCGCGACGCTTGCTTCCACCCTCGTTCTTCATCTTCATGCCAGCCTCAAATTGCCTCTGGATATCGGCTTCGGCCTTGGTGGAATCAGAAGCGCCCTTGGAGCCATGAGCGGCAGGGGCAGTAGCACCGGCCTTCTTGCCTCCCAACAGTCGTAGGAACTTGGCCTGTCTAGCAGAACCGCCTTCAAGATCATCGACTTGCCATTTCTCAGCCTGAGCAGCGGGCTCTTCAGAGTCCTTGGCTTTGGGCTTGGACTCGGACTCGGCCGCTCGCTTGCGCTTCTTCTCGGTCTTCTTATCCTTTTTCTCCTTCTTGTCTTTCTTCGCCTCCTTCTCCGAAACCTTGGGCTCCTCGTCCTCGGACTCAGATTTGACGGCCTCTCCCTTCACCTCCTCAGGCTCGATAACCCTCACTTTCTTCTCTTTCTTTCCCTTCTTGTCCTTTTTCTCCTTCTTGGGCTTTTCAGGTTCCTCCTCTGCTGCCGCAGGAACATCGGCGGCGGAGATGCGGCTTCGCTCGGAGCCAGCGTTACTCAATCGACGGTGCTTCATGACGATCTCGTCGGCGGGAACGTCGGCGGGGACTTCGGTAGGCTGCTGCTCGACAGGGGCACCACCATTGTTCTCAGAGGCATCGGAAGTCTCTGAAGCGTCGGATTCAGAAGAACTGTCGGAATCGGAAGCAGATTCGGAGTCGGAAGAACTGTCGTCGTTGACATCGGCATCTTCCATGCTCTGGTCATCACTCTCCTCAGACTTGGACTCGGCCGCATTCTTCTGTATGGCACAATCAGTATACAGGACGCATCCCCAAGGGACTATCTTACCTCGGCATCGAGAAGAGCCTGGTACTGAGCAGCGGCTTTCTTAGCCTCAATGAGCAGCGCAGCAGCTCTCTTTTCTAGCTTGTCGGCGCGGTGCTTGAGCTTTTCCTTCTTCTTTGCCTCATTGACGACTCGCTTTGGTCCATACTTGTCCTTCTTAACACCAGAGGCCTTCTTAGCCTCAGCAGTGGCCTTGGCCTTAGCCTCCTTCTGAGCTCGTTTCTCCGCTTTGGCGACTTTCTTGGCCTTACGATCCTCTTGAATAGCCTCCTTGCCCTGTAGGACCTTGTTGCCTGCCACTTGTATTAGATACAATTTTGGTATATGGTCAGGGTAGGTGCGGAAAGGTGGAAGTAAATGTAAAGTTAGGATTGAACATACCCTTGGCCTTGGCCTTTGTCTCAGGGTTGCGCGATCCCATAGTGCTGATTTGAGAGTGTCGAGAAAAGACTAGATAAAGGGCTCGATGGGTGGAAAAGAGTCTCAAGCTCTAGTAGGTAAGCTTGCTCGTGTGATATGGAGAACGAGGTTTAAATGCCTTGTGGTTAGAGATGGCAGTGAAGAATGGCGCAAAGAAGAATTGACGATAGCTTCACGGAATTTACTGCTAGAGGCAGAGTTGCCACTTTTTCTGCCGGGCGGTATATGAAGAAGGCGACAGGGATTCAAGCGTCAAGTGCGAGCCACATCGAAATATGTGGAGTCTGCGATTGCCCGATTAGGTAGTCGCTACTTGAGTCTGTAAGACAGGTTCCTGCCAGTACCTGCCTGTGATCTGTGACAGACTAAGAATCGTCAAGTAAGGCCCCCTCTAATTCTGAGAGAGCAAAACAACCTACGTGTACCAGGTAAGATTGATCTGATTTAATCGAAGTTGTCATGCAATTCGCATAGTAATGTCAGCGACTAGGAAACCCTTCTACTATGCTTCAAAGAAGTTCTAGGATATGGGATACTCTGCTATGACGACCAGGGAATCTTAAACTTGGGCCTGGATACAATAGTAATCCTCCCAATACATGTATTTTTAATGCACTCGCTACCACGTCACGTTTCTCTCGTGCAAGATCTGTCTAGACTGAGCTTCCGTTCTCATCTACAACCGCCGTTCTCGTCCCAAGACACACAATCACGGTGGCTTAGAGCTTGAGCCGATGCTCTGAACTACATAGCTTCATGCCTTGACTTGTCACATCATTGAGAGATTTAAATAAAAAGACCCTCGTCATGTCAAAGGATCAAATGCCTGTTCGATTGTGTGGAGTTTATCCCTCCTTCGCCTCCATCTTTAACGCCAAGAACAGAGTGAGGTATACAGTAAGTAAGTTACAGCATGATCTATGAATAGAAAAAGACAAGAGTGATTTTCGTCTCCTGTCTCTCAGCATTATAATTAGGTAGTTCTTCACCGCCTGTGACCATCCCTGGCCTTCGTCTCAAAGTCTCAGCCGCATCCAAGAATAGAAATCCAGCGAGAACACCAGATTTGCGTGAGCGAGTGGGGTATCACCAGAGAAACTCCAGAGAAGAGAGTGTGTAATAGTTCGTATAAGTGACATTAATCGTGATACAATCGTTTGGTTCTTCGCATCTTCTATGTTCCCTTGTATTTGTGGTCAGTTGGCGTCTTTGGAACTGCAGGCAGCTGAACTTACAATCGATTGTCCCAGTCTATTGTTCTGGGCTTGGGTTGTACAGATATGAATCGTCGTAGTAGAATTCATCTCCTCCACTCGTCTCGCCATAGGCTTGCTGCGACCACTGTGTGTTGTATGACGGCGAGGCTCCGTATCCTGTCGCAAAGCTATCGTCCGCGCTTTGTGTTCCTCTCCTGCTACTGCTGTGTCGACTTCCAGCTTCTTGGCTTCTCCCGACCAAGGGGCCAATATTCATGCTACCCCAGGGAAGGCCTGAGGGTTCTGAATAGGAGCTGAAGTCGCTGGCAGAGGGAATTCGATAGCTGTTGCCTGCATATTCCTGATTCCTGGAATCACGCTCTGTCTTCTCTTTGTTCTCTCGTGCCTTTTCTCCTATAATGCGTATTAGTTACTGAAAACATTTGGTTGGCTGGGGGGTCTTACGGAACTTGCGTTGAGCGATCCGATTCTGGACCCTTCGTCTCTCTTCAGGATCTGTGATATCTGCCCAGTCAAGATCATCTATTGGAGTAGATTTTGACTTTTTGGAAGAATGTAATGAGGAGCTACCCTTGTGGGAGCTGTGAGAACCATGTGAGCTATGTTTTGAACTTCCACCCATCTTGCTCTTTTCAGAGGTTTGTGGGTGCTTCGACGAATGCTCTTTTTCTTTATTCTTAGAAGTTGAAGAATATGACCCCTTGCGATGCGGTGGTGCAAGTTTTGATGACGAGCGAGAATGTTTGTCTTTTGACTTCTCCTTTGGTTGTGTCTCTTGACTTGTGATCTCAGGGGAAGGACTCTGTATCTGAATTTCTGGTGTTTGTAGATTCGATGACGACTGTCGCGACAAGGACATCTACTCGCAAAAACTCATATATAAGGATGTTGAAGAACAAGATGTCGAGATTGTTGATACAAATAGTATGAGACCATCTATATCTAGGGTTCTTGTTTTGAGTTGAAGTTGTTGTTTAACGGAGATTGGAGGGCTCAAGAGGACCAAGTTATATAGTCTAATTAAGTGAAAGATATTGCACCTTGACCTTTAGACTTTGAGGGTTGAAGAATGAAATGATAATAAGACTGATAGATAATATCTGATCTTGAAGTCGATTTAACTCTGATAGTATAGAATAGTATATAGACAGAACTCGAGATGAAGGGACGAGGCCACATACATGTATCTATAAGGCAACAACTTTTAAGTATAAGCTAAGCTAAAGCGAAACAACCTTGACCATCATAGGCCGTACCTGACGGACCCAATAGCTAGGACCCATGCGACAGCGGGATGATTAAATCGGCCAGGACCGGGGTGAGTTTGACTGTTTCCTGGGAAATGGGTGTGAGGTAATGGATGGTTCAACAGTCGGGTAGGGCAGAATTGACGTATGGAGATTACGAGGAGGGCACGAGGCATATGCGTATGTAGGTAATTTGGCTATTGGTGAGACCTCTCTTTTTTACTCTGACTAACAAGGAGGATTCTACAGGGGGAGAGACTTGTGGTTAGAGTATAATTCCCGAGAGCCTAAGTCTGGGATGCAAGTGCAAGGGCGTGTAAGCATAAGGGGTGTGAAAGAAGAGCACTATCAGATCCGAAATCCCCCTTCGTGACTGAGGCCGCGAGGTCGCGTGGTGCATAGAATATGCATACGTATCCTATTACTATTGCAGTCTACGATTCGAGTAACTGATTCATCTGCTGTACGTCAGGAACATGCAGTTGTCTGGACCCATGACGGTGAAGGAGTCATACTCGAGGAACCTAGTAATCACTCACCTACTGTACAGTCCCTGACTTACAAACGTCCCCTGGCGTTCCCCATAGTCTGGGCCGGGCCAAGTTTAACCAGGACGGATTGGGAACCACAGTACGTATGTGCCCACGTACAATATCTACGTCAAAAAGGAACAGAATAGAAAGGGAATACGTATGTATATTCTGCACGCGAATCCTCTGCAAGGCCCCATGTCTTGTGCATTCGAAACTTGTCATGGGTTATCATGTCATGCAGACTCGTTCACTTACACTGTCAGTGAATGAACGGTAGGGTAGAGAAGCGTTGCCAAGCCACTCGCCCTGAAATGGTGAGCAAACGGCTATCATGGGCCGAGAGCGAGCAATACGACGGAGCCGGAGACGGGGGAAACAGAGGCTTAGCTCCATGCCACGAGGGAATTAGACGGTAGGAATGCGCTAGAAAAGGAGCCCTGTCAGGCCAATGCTTGTCCTGAATCAATTAACAGGATGCTGATATTGTGGCTTATACGGCACAACTGATATGATATGTTGTACTTGGACCTCTTCAGCTCTACTAGGTAGGTATTTTGGTGAGTTTGTAGAAGCGAAACTCAATTCAATTGATGGACAATTAAGGAACTCGTCTCTTCGAATCCTTGTAATTATGTCACCGTCGATCCGGTACCCCCGGATCTTGGGTGCCGGGGCATTGGTGACAGGGATTTATAAGAGTCATCGCAACTAATAGGAACTGAACTACAGTGAAGAGTTGTTGCAGTACCGAGAGAACCAATTCCGATAACTGCCATTGGATATGGACACTGTATCTATTTGCTCTGTTCTGCACTGCACACCGTTTGTTTCTCTCCCAGCCGTTGAAATTAACGGAGACTATCTTTTAAAGGGCTGCCTTGCGTAGTTAATATCGTTGCCTTAAGGCTTCCACACCATGGCCTGTCTCAGACGTTACGTATATCCATGTATAGGTAGATAAAAGGACACGTTGATATTAGAGTATCTAGGCAGATGAATAGATGATGTAAAGATTGAGCCTATCTTTAACTTAACTCCGAGCCGAACACCAACAGTACAGACTTCAGCCCTACAAGAGTAACAACCATTATGAGTTCGCATTCGCACAGCATTCCTCAATGACATAACTGAGCTGTGTGGAAGGAACCAGTATAAGTTTACTGTATCACATAAAAGAAATAAAGTTATGCAGCCTCAAGCATAAAATGAAGAGTCATACTGAAGATGTGGACTTGGAGAAAACCCTCACGCTAGGTACTTAGATGTCTCCTAAAGGGCGTGCGTGACCCAGCGCAATTTGGTGATCTGCCGTCGCTAGAAAAGTTCCAGGAAACCTCGATTTAATTAGGATCGATTACCAATCAGAAAGTATCTCTACGATTTTTTATCGGTAGTTCAGCTCGTCTTGGCGTCTTTGCAGGTTGTATCGGTGATATCGGATGATCGACGCCCATATACTGTACTTGCGATAACCTCGAGACCATATTTAGGCAGCCTTTGCAATGTAGCATCGTGTTAAGCTTCACCTAGATTTGAAACCGGGGAGGCGGCCTCACCCTTTCTTCTCTCGTTCGTCATAGTTACTTCTTTAGTTGTTATATGGTAAGCTGCCAAACAAAGGTCCCTTGATAGCTGAAACCTTAACATGATACGTTGGGGGCCATTCTCAGTCACGCGTCTACTGATCGGTTGAGATGGAAATGCAAATGCTCTCTCTTGATCCATGATGCGTTACTGTTTGTAATTATAAGTCACAGAACTCAAGCAAATGTAGACAGGGCTCTTGACAACTGCATGAATTGAACAAGTATACTCAGGACAAGAGATATACGGATCTTGGTATTCACAGGCGAACATACTAATACACTAGAACGGAAACGATAAACTACAATATGATAAAGTAAATCCTAAATGAAATTGATATAATGTTCAATAAACTCCGCAATCATGAAATTGACTAGTATTCCAGAGCTGAGATGTGATTCTATTTCTGACTCATTTGTCTTGTGAAAGTGGCTGCATATTCCACCCCTTGACCTCAACATAGCCTACCCAAACTACAACAATTATACCAAACAATGAGGAGTAAACTCATTGAAAGAGGGAACCATTGGTTATTTTAACAGCAAGAGAAGGTTGTCTTATGTACAATTATAGTTATCTCACCCTCGAGTGAACATTGCTAGAGCACACCTGCATATAAGGCATCTGGTACAGGGTGCGGGTAATGTACCCATCTTCACAATCACAACAACCGCAAACCCAGGGTCTTTGTCGAAAATAGTATTTGGGAATTCTTCTCGTGGCTGAGTAACTTTCCGCCAAGCTGCGCTTATCAGAAATTGTGGCACAAGAGTCACTTCTGCACGAAAAAATCACGAGTTACACACAACTACACAACCTTAATGTAGTAAACGTCCAATGCCATCTAAAGACGGAAGAATGCTACCCAACTCCGCAAAGCATACTAATTCAGTCAGTTGTAACTACACACTAGGTAGGCAGTATATATGATTCTATGGCCAAGGGTGGTGCATTGTTCTGCCACCACTTACAAGTTACCACGAAGTCTGGTAAGTCTTGATAGCAGACAAAACTAGGCTTCTTATAGCACGACGACGTTGGATCACTTGACTGTGTAAAGACCACGTACTAGAGCTATTGCGTATGCTTTATCATAGCCTGCTATCGGCCGAGGGTTGACCTAGGCAGTTTTGACGGGATGACGGCCCGCTCGATGAACGCTTATGCAAGACAGCCTTGGTCTTCTAGGACTCAGTAATGCGATCTGGGGTAAGACCGCTGAGGTTCTTGCATTACTATAGTCAGCCATCATTGCTGGGAAGCACAGCAAAATAAACATCAAAGAGTTGCTCAGTGACTCAGTATTGGTGATTTACCATAGTGACACCTCAGATACTATCAAAGTGCTATTCGCCGAGAACTTACCCATCTAATTTTACAGTAACGGTCCATAGAAACATAATATCGTGTATCATTGTGCTTGGGTCAAGTCTCTTTTCACCACATCGAATAACCCAAGACCAACACTTGAGTGAAACATGCTTTTGCTCAGCTGTTCATAAGCCCCAGTCATATCTGCTAAAACTACAGTGGTAAATATACATGTCATGTCTTTTTTGGCCCTTGTCCAACTATTACATGTTGGCCAACATCTCGGCCTCGCGCTCAGCTCTTCGCTCAGCAGATCTCTTCTTGAACCTGGTCTCAGCCCTTCTTCGCTCACCACCATCAATCTTGCGACCCTGGCGGTCCTCCCACATTCCCTCTGTGACCTTGACAATAACTCCTGAAGCTCCGGACAGAGGTAGGGCATAAGGTCCAGCGATCGTATGGGCACCCACGACTTTGTATCCGTTTGGTCGCACTAGTTCTGAGCTGACATCCGTCGGGACCTTCTTGGCCTTCTTGGAAGACTTATCACCAGCCTCTTCCTCAACCGCGGGGGCGA
This sequence comes from Fusarium humuli, assembly GCA_004366955.1. Lineage (NCBI taxonomy): Eukaryota > Fungi > Ascomycota > Sordariomycetes > Hypocreales > Nectriaceae > Fusarium > Fusarium humuli. The sequence goes on from QHKN01000029.1 coordinate 8,840, forward strand.
TGTCGTGTGGCACATTGACGACCCATTTCGTGTCACTCAAGGCGGAAGGTGGTGGTGTCGCAACCTTCAGAACAGCCTCTCCGTTCTTCACATACTGGAAATCTCCACCAGGTCCCAGGGAGCCCTTTCTGTATCGCTGCATCCAGTGCAAAAGGTATCGGCGGTTTCGCGGTGGTTCGATGCCTAGCTCCTTGAGTTGCGGCGAGGTGAGGGAGAAGAGAGCGTTCCATGAGGGGAACTTGTTGGCGTATTTGTTGAGGCCACGGCCGATCAGGGTGAGAAAGGTCGGCACATCGGGGACGAAAGGTACGGGCTTAGGAATAGGATGCGCAGGTCGTGTCTTGTGAAGTTGTCGGATTTGTCCTGTCCTTGAAAAGGCGCTGCCGCTCTGCAGAAGCAGGCCAAATGTTGACCTGAGTCGTTCGCCCTTCATTTTGCTAGAAGTATGATATTAGGAATTTGTAGAGAGAACATCGGCATTTTCGATTGAACTCACATTGTTCAATGGGTCGAATGGCAACCAATTCAGCCGCTCCTCGGAGTCAACGTCAAAGTCTCACAAGCCGACGAACGTTGATCTCGAAATTTGACGATGGGTCACATTATGTCAGCAAGGCTAGACTGTTGTGGCTGTCAGTGCCACATCAAGTTGTGGCGTTCTTAATTCAAGGCATCCTATTGGTGCTGCGACGCTAGGCTGCTGCCAGGTTACTTACACCATAAGTCCTACCTCTTTCTTAGCACATCTACCTTCCTCTTTTCTTCCTCCTACAACACATGAAACAAAACCTGCCATCTCTACCATCTTCAGATTCTACGAAAACATCATCTCCATCCAGAACCCATCGGTGTTAAATGAAAAGAATAGCAAATCATGGCGCCAAGACTCAAGCGACCTCCCAACTACTTAGCAGTTGGAAGCAGTGGTAAGTTAAGATATCTTTATCTATCGACACTGTAGGAGATGAATATTTTATCACTATTTTAAATGAGTGATCAAGATTTTGATGGAATCCAATTTCTTACATCTAATTTTACTTGTGGAAGAAGAAGGCTTTCCTAGCAAGTAGCCTGGTGGAATGATCAAGCACCCTCACCCTTCTTACCACGACATATGTTATTTCAAACTCTGGATTTAACCGCTCACTATATTCAATAGATCCAATCCCGGCCAAGTTCGTAGAAAGCCTCATAAATCTTGCGGCTTCTGCAAATGAATCTTCAGAGCAGGCTCCTGAGCCTCCTACCAAGCGTCGAAGGCTGGACACTTCTCTGCTTGTCGGAAAGGCTGTTTTCAGTTTAACTCGACAGTGCACGGAGTCTTCACAAACAACAGTTTGTTGCAAGGATATCCAGCGTTATATGGATGTTCGTGTGCGGCCCCTTGCGCTCAATGTTTCATCAACTGAAGATTGCCCTGTTGATCCTATCAACGCCACCATCAATCTCCGGAGACCGGAAGAGGACAACCAGTTGAGGATTCTAACCGACTTCTACCGAGTTCATAAGCGAGCACACCAGCCTAATGCGATCTGGCAAACAATAGACATGAAGCTTGAGTGGCGGGGAAGGCAGGTTAAGTTGACGGTTTCGTACAACTTTCACTGGGCCGAATCTTCATCACCCTACTCAGACTTAAGATCAGTAGAAGAGCGTAAGCAGAGCCAGAAGTTCATCAACTTTATACTGCGCGGTTCTGCCTTGACGGATCCAGACAGATCGCGCTGGTCTCCTATGGTCTTTTACGACGCTGCTTTCGTCCCCCCGAAAGATGACAAAGTAGCAGAAACCATCCAGATCGATGCCCTGGATTCCAAGTTGTTTCTGTATCAAAAGAGGTCATTGCAGTGGTTGCTGCAGCGTGAAGGCGTACAGTGGTCCGAAGCAAACAGGGGAGTCGTACCATATGTCCCCAGCGATCTGGAGAGGGCATACGATTTCCAAAAGCTCAGAGACCTGAATGGGAACGAATACTATCTGAGTGAAGCATTTCATACTGTGACTACGGATCTGACACTATTTCGACAAGCGGAAAACTCAATCAGAGGCGGCATTCTAGCAGAAGAGATGGGCTTAGGCAAAACCCTGGAAATTCTTGGCCTAATTGTGCTTCATGAAAGATCGCGACCTCTTATCCAGAGCACTTATGAGGCCGAAGCCAAACTCACGCCGACCGGTGCTACATTGATCGTGACCCCTGAATCGTTGAGAGATCAGTGGGTATCTGAGATTACTCGCCATGCCCCTGGCTTGAGTGTCAAAGCTTACGAAGGCCGAAAAAAGATTGCTGACGAGAATGAAGAACGTATCATCAATGAGCTCGCTGGCCATGATATAATTATTACAACTTACTCGGTATTGTCCTCCGAAATCCACTATGCAACTGCGCCTCCTGAGCGTTCGAGGCGACACGCACGAGTGTACCACCGACCGGCATCTCCCCTGACCCAAATTTCATGGTGGCGAGTATGTCTGGACGAAGCACAGATGATTGAGAATGGTTACACCCAAGCGGCTAAAGTCGCTCGTGTCATTCCTCGGGTCAACGCTTGGGGTATCACCGGTACCCCCGTAAAGGATCACATCGACGATCTCCAGGGCCTCCTACTTTTCTTGCAATATGAGCCACATTGCTCTTCCACCAATATTTGGCGAGACCTCCCTAAGTCTTCCTTCCAGCGTTTATTCAGAAGCATCACTCTCCGGCACACAAAATCGATGGTCAGAGATGAGTTAGTTATACCCGCACAGAAGTGTTACGTTATCAGCATGCCTTTCACAGCTGTGGAAGAACAACACTACCAATCTCTCTACCGACAGATGGCAGAAGCCTGTGGATTAAGCGTTGACGGAGCACCACTTGTAGACGATTGGGACTCTGATGATTATAAAGAAGAAATGAAAACTTGGCTGGTGCGACTGAGACAAACTGCACTTCACCCTGAAATTGGGAGCTCTAACCGTCGAGCACTTGGTTCCAGCAAGAACCGTCCTATGAGGACTGTCGATGAAGTTCTGGATGCAATGATTGAACAGAGTCAAACCGCGATTCGAACGGACGAGAAAGCTTACCTGTCAAGTCAACTTACACGAGGCCAACTGTACGAAAACAGCCCGCGAGTGAAAGAGGCCTTGGGAATTTGGACATCAGTTCGTGAACAGACTCGAAAACTCGTTTCCGATGCCCGAGCTGAAATTGAGAACCTACCCAAAGCCCAATCAGGTGGAAAGACCAAGAACGTCAATGGTGATGGGCTCGATACTGATTCTGACGATGAAAGTGAAATCGAGGGCAAGGGTCAGTTGACTGAAAGTCGACGACAACTTCGATCAGCATTGGAAATGGACCATAAAGCCGTCTTTTTCTGCGCGAATGCGCACTTCCAAATCCGAGAGAATCCAGAAATGACCGAGCCAGATTCCGAAGACTTTCATCGGATGAAGAAGCTCGAGGAAGATGGATATGAAGAAGCGAAAGTCATCCGAAGAGAGATTCTACGTGATCCTCACCGCAAAGCAACCCGGCATATGGCGAAGCTAGCACAAAAAGCAGCTGATCAATCTTTTGTCGAAATTCCGGAACTAATACTTAGCGAAGAACGAGGCATCGAAAGCGGTCGAATTCTGGACGATTTGGAAGCACTGTATGGTGAACTCAACGATCAAGCCAACTTGATGGACGAGTGGAGGGAACATATTGTTGGACTCCTCTTAAAACCTCTGGTTGATCAAGAAGGCGACGATGAGACAACTGGAGAAGAATATGGCGAGTCAGCCAAGATTCAGGACGAACTTATGGTCTACGTTCAAGCTCTTAGAGCTGCTGTCACCGATCGCCAGGACGCCCTCACCGGACAAACCAACGAGCTTATCTCACATGAGACCAAGACTTCGTTGAGGTTAGCAGCAAATGGCGAGGGGCCTGCTCCAGAGAAGCTGATCGAGCTTATGACATTACGAGACCAGACAAAACCAAGAACGACATCAATGAGAAAGGTTATAAGCGAATTCAGAACTTTGACCTCGAAACTCTCCAAAGATACAAAACGAGACAACATGGAGCACAGGATCGTAGATCAACAGCTCAAAGCGACGCAGGCAAATCTAAACGCACAGAGCAAGCTAGCTCTCGAAGCCGAGATCGACAACTTCACGACTATTATGAACCTACGGTTGGAGTATTACCGCCAACTGCAAGTAGTTTCCGACAGCGTTCTTCCTTACGAGGGCTCTACAACCCCTAAAGTTGAAAAGCAGATGCAGACAAGCGAGGATACTCTTTGTCGGAAGCTTTCTGCAGCGGAAGCCAAGCACCGATATCTCCTCCATCTTAAGGAAACAGGCAACAAATCCAGCGAACCACGGATGTGTGTTATCTGTCAGACTACGTTCACGGTCGGTGTCCTGACCGTATGTGGCCATCAGTTCTGCAAAGAATGCATGATGCTATGGTTCAAAGCGCACCGTAACTGTCCTGTATGCAAAAAAGATCTGAAGACTTCCAACCTACACGATATCACCTTCAACCCACAGCAGCTCCAAGTCCGCAGTGACAATCCGGATCAGGCACATGATGACACCGAAAAGAGCCCGCAACAAAACTTGACCGGAGTGCCGAAGAAGACGGGAATTTATTCCGAGTTCAACTCAGACAAGCTAGCTGAGATTCAGAACATTGAGTTGGATGGGCCGTCCTTTACTACCAAAGTTGATACACTTGTTAAACATCTAATGTGGCTAAGAGAATCAGATCCTGGGGCAAAATCAATTGTCTTTTCCCAGTACAAGGGATTTCTAGAGATTCTGAAGAATGCTTTCTCACGATTTGGTATTGGGCACACGTCCATTGACGACTCGGGAGGCATCAAACGTTTCAAAGATGATGCTTCAGTCGAGTGCTTCCTCCTCCATGCCAGAGCCCACTCCAGTGGCCTCAATCTCGTCAACGCAAGTCACGTCTTTCTTTGCGAGCCCCTCCTCAATACGGCGCTTGAGCTTCAGGCCATTGCACGCGTGAACCGAATTGGTCAAATGCACGAGACAACAGTGTGGCTTTACCTGGTATCCGGCACAGTTGAGGAGTCAATTTACAACCTCTCAGCACAGAGGCGAATGGAACACATGGGTCGTGGCAATAAGGGCAAATCGAAGGAGTCGACCCCAGAACTACTCGATGCCAATATCGAAGCGGCCAACACACTCGAGCTTGAGCAAGCGTCTCTATCCCGCTTGATGAGCAAGGACAAATCGGCAGGCGAGAATGTAGGAGAGAACGATCTATGGGAATGCCTCTTCGGGCATGTTGCTCATGGAGACAAAGAACCTAAGAAAGATACCCGACTTCAGGAGAATGCAGTTATGAGTTATCTGGCGGCTGAGGCAGCTGATGGGAGGAACGGCTCTGCTAGTTAGACACGAATGTGATAAGGGGTACCTGCTTGAGTTTAGGACTATGCTATGATATGGACTTGATGTACGTTAAGAACTGAAGGAGAACTTTAAGGAAAGAGCCAGAATACAATGAGCGCAGGAATACTCTCAATTTAGCATATGGTATATCATCTTATGATACTGGCTGCACCAAGCTTTCGGCATTTCCCTTGTGCAACTACACAGTAGGTATCAAGCGCCATGCAAACCTCATCGGTGAAAACTAAGTGCATCATAAACACGCAAAAACATCATTGTCATTTATTCGATGTTCCTTGTAGTACATATAGTATACAACAGAGGCTTGTGGCCTGTTATCTGGTTCTGTGACCCATTGGATCGTCTCTCATGATACCATGATTCCAGTCTACCGACATTTGCCATTCTGTCCCTTGAAACTCAATACATGGTTTCATTACACAGCACACGCGCATTAGAGCGCAATGCGTCGAAAGAAGATGCTTCACATCTTTACTCGACTCGCTTGACCTTGGCGCTGGCGCTAGACTTGACGCGTCGGGCAACAGGGCGGTTGATGTGGTGGTCGGGAATCCAGCTCTCATCGTAGTCCTTGTCAGAGACGACAGCAACGGGGACGGCCTCGGAGCCGGAGAGAGGCTCAGAAACCTCGACGATCTTCTTGGTCTTCTTAGTGGTGCGGGGGCGCTTGGCTTGAGGGAAAAGGGCCTCGATCCAGGTCTTGTAGACAAAGTAGAGAGTACCGGCGAAAGCAGCAGAGAGAAAGAGGTAGAGGAAGATGCTGGATGCGGGGTTAGCTTGCTGTTGCGACGTAATTAGGTGAAAACATACATCTGGGGGTCGAGGAAGCTGGTGGGAGCCTCAACGATGGAGGCAGAGCCATTGTGGACCAAGACCTCGTGGAGGTGGCCGGTAGAGTCAGAGACGAGAGCCTGGAGCTGAATGCGAACCTCTTGAGGCTGCATGTCCTGAGCAAAAGAGAAGGGAAGCTCCTTCTTCTCGCCGGCGGGGACCTCAATGTTGTACTGGACGGCAGTCAAGTTACGGACGATGCTGACGTAGCGGGGGCTGTCCTCAGGGAGCTCCTTAAGGGTGTTGAGGGAGCCGGAGACGAAAGCGACCTGGATAGGGTTGGCGTCCTGGTTGGTGACCTCGATGACAGCCTTGGTAGGGCGACCGTTGACAAGCTTCACGCCGAGAATGTCGGTTTCGGGGAAAGTAGTCTTGATCTCGGCCTTGAGGGGAGCCTTGGGAACGGCATTGGCCTCAGGGGCGTCCTGTAGAGAAAGGAATGTTAGCTTTCCGGTGCGATCAGAGCTGAGCTGATCGCGCGACACGTACCTGAGCAACGGCGCCGAAGATTTGAGATGCCGCGAGGGCAAGAAGAGAAGCCTTGAAGAACATTTTCGATATAACCTGGAGCAGACGAGGAGGAGATGAGATGAGGGGAGAAAGAAGAAAGAGAGAAGAGGAAGGAGGGAAAAGAGAAGCTGGTGGAGATGATGGAATATGGGGGGAAACAGGTTCCAACTGTGGGTGTGACAATCTGGCCTCAGCCAACATACGGATATGGCAATGGATTATGGATCTGGAGGCGACACATGCATGGAACAGGGGTGCTAGTTAAAGGTACAGGCGACTTAACTGTGGAGAAATGATGAGGTCGAGATTCGAATTCCTTCTTTGGCAGGCGATTGAGCTAAGCTCAGTGAGAGTTTCAGCGGGGAAGGGCCCTGGGGCTGGAGCTTGATTAGGGGTTTTAATCACTGTGATGGAAGAGCTAGAGGGAGCTTGGACCAATTGGATCGAATTACGCGGTTGGGTGACAGCTCTGTACGTTGTGTGCTACGATGTTTGCGTTTGTCACATTTCATGATATTAATTGAGCGTCAACTTTAAAGCGGTGTTCAATTGGGTATTCCATTTGTGCTACAATGAACAGCTTGGATCCTCAAATTAATCAACGGGAAATATGGGTCATCCCGGAGGCTTCGCCGTTCTACCCTCCATATCAACCGGCCCCGCTCCGGGTCGTTATCAGATATCGACTGCAACGCTGTGTTACTGGTTTGAACGTTGTCGACATAATCTTAATCTTAAAAGAGTTATTCAAGTTCGTTTGCAGTATCTGAGTTAAGAAATAGCAAGAGCAGGCGCGTCGAAATGTATAGTCTATGGTCTCATAAAATTGTATATGTGCATGCTTTTATATGTACAGATTCCCTTGGTCCGTCTAAACTGAAGAATCTTCAACATTCTTTTCTTCAGCATCTTTCTTTTCCTTCTTCTCCCAAGGTTCTAGAGGCGGTGGCTGGAAAAGCTCGCCGTTGAGACTTGCCTTTATAGTTCCACAAGCTACCATGATCCATAGTAGAGTCTCAACAACCGAAAATATGGTTCCTAGCACCTTGAAGAATCGTGAAGGAAGCTCCTGTGCCAAAGTAGTAGTAGCAACTGTAAAAACTCCAAGAGGGAAAGTAAACGCCCACCAAGAGATGTTGAATTTGAAGTCGCGTCTGACAATGGTGGCGATAGCAAAGAATAGCCATACTATCGCGAACCCCCACATGATGAGGGCTGTGAGAATGCCAGTGAGGTAGAAGAATTGACCAGCAATGGGAGCCATTGGTATAAAGTCGTTCCTTTCAAAGACTTTCAGAGCAACTTTGCCGAGGAGTTGAATGGCCGCTGCGCCTTGACCGAGGGGTCCGATAGCGATGAAGGATGTAACAGCAGCTTGACTCGGGATAATATCGTGAATCATGAGGCGGTTGTAGTACATTGCCATGATAAGGATCGCCATAGGTACACTTGTTCCCCAAAGGACATAGCTGACTATTACGGTCCATATAGCGTGTTGGTCATTGGGGAGAACACTAGCGACTATAGCTCCTGAGCCAGAGGCGACGATGTCGGCGATGACGGGGAAGAGCCATGATGGAGTTACTTGGTTGAGTGTGATCTTGGGTTGTCATAATGTCAGTATTTAGAGGTCATATAGAGGGAAAAAAACTGGAGAAGAACGACTTACACCCTCTGTGCGCATGATGCAATGGGGAATGTAGAGGTTGCAAGACATAGCCATGACGATATCTATCCACCAAAGAGCCCAGGCAAGATGCGCCGCTTTGTCCCCCCAAGCTGGGACGCATACAAAGACTATCATGTTGATTATAGTAGCAAGTCCGACAGGGATTGTTCCTGATTGTAAATTAGTTCAAGATCATATCAATTGGTCATAGTAAATACTTGCCTAGAAAGACGGCCTGCGCAGGATGTTGTAACGTGGAAGACCATGTTCCTCTGAAATATGTATATCTCACAATAGATATACAACTAAACACTGTAAAAATAGCAATATTCAGACAGAATATTATGACAGATACATAAAATAGCCATCGTCCATGGTAAGGCAAATTATGCAGCAGTATAGACGTGATGCCAGTTCCCATGGTCACAGTGAACCACGAAGGGCCAAAATTGACAACAATTCTGCGCCATCCTCGTCGATTCTTTTCGTATTGGCTGTGTTTGAGTTCTTGCGGATTCGTAGGAGCTGCTTCAGGTTCTATTTCGGTACCTGAATAAGCGATTTCGCTGGAGTCTAGGTCTGGGGGCGTCGAGAGAGTCATGATGGAAGAAGATGTGAGTTGAAAGAGCCTATGCACATAAAGTCTAGAAACGACGTGGCTTTATTGCGCTTCCATGGTATCACACGCCAGAAATCAAGTTCTTTAAATAAACTCGAACCAAATGGTAAAAGGTTAGAATTTACTAAAGAAATAGTCTCGTTACGTGACGTCGCGCAATCGGCATTTCGGCTCACGACTCGACCCACGAAGGGCCGTCTTATTTTCCCCTCCCTCTCTCTCCTTTCTTAACTCAACTCATGCCATTGAATCGACGGTGGGCGCATTCTCTTTATAGGATTCCCGCGGAGAAGCTGGAATTCACTTGGCGGTTGTTGAATCGTTTAAGTTGATCAGGGACCATATGATGATCAATTGCCCTCTCAGAGGCCCAAGTTGGTATAGAGTGGGAACCTTTTGGGTAAAAGGCCTATAAGGTTTGTGTCTGTTAGTCAGAGAAATTCAACGTCGGTTCATGGGTTCGAGTAGGACTTGGCCGATGACTACCTTGTGCTGTGGTATTAATCCTTGGACGATTCGAATGTCATCGTATGAATTGACAAAAGATAGAATGTTTCATATCGGAGCATTGAATGTTGCATCGGAGAATTAACAAGTCACTTACTTCAACCATCTACTGAAGCCATTGAGTTTCGATCATGACAAAATATGTATTCATAATTCAATATCTCATCTAATTTTTGAGCCCATCCTAAGTATACCCCAAGCCCGAGGCGCCATGAGCACGTAGCGTAGCACATTATCAACAACTGTAAGCAAACCTTCGCTTATATCCATCTCTCCTTTTATCATATCCTGGCTCGCCCCAAAAGTTCTACCATACGAAACCGACCCATGAACAACAAAAACAAAACATAACCGGGGAAAGAAACATGATCTGATGTGATCACAGGCCATGCTTGCCAAAGTGGCTATACTTGGGTGTCACGTACCCAGGCATTGTCTCTCTCTCCTCCACCGCCAAGTGCGCGCCTGCAATGCGTAGCAGCTGCGCACAAGGTTCTTGACCTGACTTGACAGCGACAAATAGAGGCGAGTGGTTCGCCTTGTTACGTTCGTGCACACTCGCGCCCTGTTGTAGCAGCTCCAGGAGGATCTCGGTGTTGCCAGCCACTGCCGCAAGATGCACTGCAGTGTTGCCCGCATAGTCCTTTTGCTTGAGCAACTGCGCGCCTTCACCCTTCAGAAGATCTTTGACAAGCTTGAGCTCGCCGTTCTCGATGGCGTATCCGAGTGCCGAGAAAGCTGTTTCGCTCGGCGTAAGGTGAGATGCGGCGAAGTCGAGTGAGCCTGAGGGGTGAGAGAAGCTCTGGTGGGCAATCTCTGTCATCTCTCCGCGTAGCGATCGAGAGAGTTGCTCCTGAATTTCTTTGGTTGACAGATTGGGCTGGGCGAGAAGGTATGATACCTTAGTGAGGGCTGCCTCGGCAGTGAGATCGAGACCGAAGATGACGCCTGCACGGCCAAGAACTGTGCCTGGAGCGTATACGGGAGAGACAAATCCGTTAACGCATTGACTGACGTTGACGACGACAATACCTCGCTCAACAGCAGCTTTGATGATCTGTGTAAGACGACCTTCGGCGCCACCAGGGATGTTACCCATTCCAAATGTCTCGAGAATAAGACCGCGAATATCGGGCAGATGAAGAACGGCGTCGATCATCTCTGGCTTGATACCGGGGAACACGCGCAAACAGGCGACGTGAGTAGTATCGAGACCCTTTGTAACATGGAACTTGGCGATCGAAGTAGGGCGAAGGACAAGAGGCCAATTAACACTAATACCAAGACCATTAACCTTGGCGATGGGTTCACTGTTAGGGCTTGCGAACGCCTCAAACTCTGTCGCAGAAACCTTTGCACTGCGGTTACCACGGTACAAACGGTGGTGGAAGAAGAGGCAGACTTCGGGGATAGTGAATGTTCCAGCGATGATAAGTGAGCCGAGAAGATTATCCACGCCATCGGATTGAAGAGCAAAGATGGGCGCCTGAGATCCGGTGAGGATGACGGGCTTTCCCAAGTTCTCCATCATGAAAGAGAGCGCAGAGGCCGTGTAAGCGAGAGAGTCTGTTCCGTGGAGAATGACGAAACCGTCGAATAAGTGGTAGTTCTCTTCAACGCATGAAGCCATAGCATCCCAGTCGTTTGCAGAGATTGAGCTCGAGTCAAGCAGAGGACTGAACTCGATAATACCGTAGCGGACATGACGGTTGTATGCTGTAGCGGGAGTGCGAAGACTGTCAATCTGGATCTTTTCTCCATCACGAACAGCCGGTAGTGTACCTGTGATATGTCAGTATATGCAAGTAACTGAGTGAGACTACCACTAAGTACCAGGGTTTGAGAAGTCATTGAATGATGGACGAGGGGCCATTGCATTCTCCAAGAAGTTGTCGGTAGGCTGAAGACCATCTGGGCCTTGTTGCATGCAGATTGTTCCACCAGTGCCGATGATCAAGACCCGAGATTCTGGGTAACTGGTCTCGGGGACCACCACAGCAGATGGAGGAGGTGAGCTTTCTCTGCTCATTTTGAGAGTGATATGAATGTATTTAGATGGATAGAAATGAGGTGGACTCAGGAGTCTGTTAATTGGTTGAGTGGTGAATATGTACCGTAGGTGAAGTTTAGATAAGAGCAGTGATAGCAGTGATAAGCCAGAACGCCTTTGTAGATCAACTTTGAAGCAGTAGTTCAAAAGACAGGCCGTTGAAGAACAACAATTCACGATCAAGAGGAGGAGGAGAGAAGAGGAGAATTTTATTTACGACAGATGCAACGTCCATGTGATTTATTTAAAGCAGAAGGGGGAAAACCTTGTGGACAAAGACGAAGCCATCAAGTGGATCCTTTGGAGGTTATGAAGGGGTAACAGAAACTCGATATCTCGCGGGGACTGGCGAGTTAGATGGTGTAGATTGCCAAATATGCGATAGCCTAAAATATTAGAGAAGGAAAACTATTGGTGTGAAAAATCAAGGTCGTATGAACTTGCAGTAATAATTATTCAGGATCAAATACAATGTTTTAACCATAGTTACCATCTCTTAGGTTGTCTATGGTGTTGAGGTTGTAGTACATAGTAGTTGGCAGGTGATCAAATGAGATTTTAATAGACGGTGAACACTGCTAGAGATGGCTATTAGATGCTTAGATTGGATCATTGTTTCATTTTCCAAATACTCTACAGTCAGTATACTCACATGTACCCAAGTAAAGATATATCATTCAACTCTATCCTCCATCTTTTACCCCAGAAACAATCTCCAAGACGTGGGGGAGAATGAATAATAATTACTGACTGAGTGGACGTGCGGTCAGCTCTTTTTTTTCTTCCACCGTAATGGCTAGAAAGGCTAGAACAAAGTGGATTCTTCCTATTGGATCTCTCTAACTCTTAGGTTTGGCCTGTAGCTGTCACTGTCCGTCAAACATGTCCGATTACGGGGGGGAGTTCCGTTTACGCTTGGCCTTTTTTTAGGCTGCCTGCAGCCTACAAACCAAACACTAACGCCTACGTCAGGCCGCCTAATCTACCCATTAACAAGAGCCCGGTTGTGATAGAGGCTTCAGTGCCCAATACTCTGATTAGGTGCCTGTCATGGAGAGAACAATCAGGAATCATTAGGTAGAGACAAGTAGCAAAAAGTTTGCCTTAGTAACTGCATGTGACGTATGCACCAACGATCGCAAATGGTCCCCTACTGCAAGACAATCGCTAAAAAAGAGAGAGAATCTTGATAATGGCGATCATCAGAACCTGGAAAATGGCCAAATGGATCCAGCTGTGCAAGGGTTTGCAGGTACGTATTCTTGGAAAGCCCATCACCTTGCAACGCTAAGCTTTTCTTGACTATTCTGCCACTCGTTCAACTTGACCGCCTTCGTGCGCCTCTCTAAGTCTCTGGGCGCCTTGTACTTTATTGACAGTGCATTCAACAATCAACCGACAAACATCCATAATTAAAAACGCCCTTCCTCTCCTTATTCAAAACCCCGTCAGCGCCAATTGTTCGACCTTTCATCAAATATTAATCTCACAACCTCAAAATCCCCTCGATTTTACCCCGAGGCTTCACGATTTAAAAGCGATGCGATTCCTTTAAAAGAACCCTCCTAGCCTCAATCTCTAGACGCGCGCATCGTCAACCTCTCGAGCCGACTTGACTTCAACTCCCAACATCGCGCACCCCTTCGACTCGACGAGATGGAGAAATTATCAGACTCAACGCCTGATGGCACTTCGCCTCGGACTTTTGCCCTGAACCATTTAAGGCCACGATCAAGTTTCAAGGGCTGCTCGCGCATTTCTGACTATGAGCTTCTGGGCAAGCTGGGAGAGGGAACCTTTGGGTACGATTCCACGATCGCCGCAAGCCCCGCCGATTGCTACAACAACGAAATTCGATCGTTTATACTAACAACTGTTTAGTGAGGTTCACCGTGCTCGGCTGCGCAGAACTGGCGCCCTTGTCGCTTTGAAGAAGATTATCATGCATCATGAGAAGGATGGCGTATGTCTTTGTAACACCCTGCTGAGAGCCACACTGACCAAGCCAAGTTCCCCATTACCGCTCTTCGCGAGATCAAGCTTCTTAAGCTTTTGTCACACAAGAACATTCTGCGACTAGAGGATATGGCTATCGAACACCCTACCAGAGCGAGTAAGTAGATTTGACTGCCCTTTATCAATCTAGCCTAACCACCCATTCAGCCGATAAGCGTAAAAAGCCTATTGTATACATGGCCACTCCCTACATGGATCATGATCTGTCCGGTCTTCTCGACAACCCATCCGTCCAGTTCAAAGAACCTCAGATTAAATGTTACATGTTGCAGCTACTAGAGGGCCTTAGATACCTGCATGACAGTCGGATCCTTCACCGCGATATGAAAGCGGCGAATCTGCTGATCAACAACAAAGGTATCCTCCAGATTGCCGATTTCGGTCTTGCCCGGCATTACGACGGGCAGACACCACAACCCGGAGTCGCCATGGGCGAGGGGAAACGGGACTACACCGGCCTGGTCGTGACCAGATGGTACCGACCACCCGAGCTTTTGCTGCAACTGCGGCAGTACACCCCCGCTATAGACGTTTGGGGCGTAGGGTAAGCACAGTCTGGGAATCATGATGCTTTACAAATGCTAATAAGTGATACAGCTGCGTTTTCGGCGAAATGCTATATGGAAAACCCATCTTGGCAGGCGAGAGTGATGCTGCGCAACTGGATATCATTTGGGACCTGATGGGCTCTCCCAATGAAGAAAACATGCCCAGATGGAAAACACTCCCTGGTGGTGAGCACTTGAATCCTCGACCACGATCAGGCAACCTCGAGAATCGTTTCAGACAGTAAGTTGCGTCCAATGCCGTGTTATTTCTCAGTGTTAACATCGTTGTCAGATACGGCTCAGGGGCAGTCTCATTACTCAAAGAGCTTCTCAGACTTGACTGGCGGACACGAATCAACGCAGTGGATGCATTGCAACACCCCTGGTTCAAGATGCAGCCTCTGCCCCTTGAACCTCACGAGATCCCCACCTACGAAGAGAGTCACGAGTTGGACCGCAGAAAGTTCCATGATCGCAAAGCCGCTCTGCCTCCAGCTCCCAAGGGCGGAACCGTCGGCGTTGGTCCCGATGCAAACGGCGCTACAGCAGGTTTTAATAGCAACGAGCCTTACGGCAATGGCCGCAACGGCGTGAATGGAGGAAGATACCGCAACGGACCTGATGAGCGTCGTCCTGCTTGGCAACGAGAGCGAGGCGCTGGACTGCCCCCCCGACCACCTCCCAACAACGATGATGCGGACTTCCGAGAGCGAGGGCCCCCTAGGGCCAGAGGACCACCAGGGCCAAGAGGACCGGATGTCGACACGTACATTCCCGCCTATAATCGGGATGATCCAGGTCGACGGAGGGACGACCGCCCACCACCACGAGATGACCGCCAACCTGCCAGGGACGACCGTCGGCGCCGCAATAGTAGAGAGGACCGCCGTTTTGACAGGGACCGTGGCACCATGAGCCGTAGCAGATCACCCAGACATGATCGATCAAGAGACCGCGACAGACCTGATCACAACGGATATCGAAGATAGAATCTTCAGCAAACGATGTCATTGGCTGATGTTAACGGGTACAGAAGGGTAAAGGAGCAAGAACGACGACCAGGGTCACAACCAGGATCAGAATTACCGTACGGCGTTTCATAGGGGAATAA
The DNA here is from genome assembly GCA_004366955.1 of Fusarium humuli. Lineage (NCBI taxonomy): Eukaryota > Fungi > Ascomycota > Sordariomycetes > Hypocreales > Nectriaceae > Fusarium > Fusarium humuli. The sequence goes on from QHKN01000029.1 coordinate 24,131, forward strand.
GTAAGATTATAATCACATGTCGTTTCGGGCATAGCGGAACATGGCGCAACGGAACGGAACGAGAGAGAATATATCTGACGAAGTCAGGTGTCCGGCATTTAAGTAAAGCGGCATCATGAGAGATGCACCCCAGAGCGTCCTAGCATTTTTATTCTCTGATACTAACAAACACACGAGATATGAAATCATCCCTAGACTAGGAAGCTCGTGATCGAGACTTGGTATACCATAGCGCTCTTATATGATCAATATTCTGAATCATCGTCCTCCTCGTGAATCGTCTGTGAGAGTAAACCACTGGTCGGTCGGCGCCTTGAGCTGGATGAGTCCAACAATTGCCATCCAAGATCTGTGTCTGAAGATAGCGAGTCTCTTCGACTGCTTGCTTCGAGCAGGCTTTCCTTGGAGCCTGATCCCTTCAGGGCGTAGTCATCTTTCTGCATTCCGAGGTAAGATGTGATGACAGATGAGAAGATGGCTATAGTGATACCAGCTATGATGCCAACGCCCGCTGCTGCACCGAACTAGAATAATATTAGAATAGGAAGATATCCTTAAAAGCTGCTATACTTACAAAGGTATACAATGGCTACGAAATGTTAGCTAGTTATCTCATATCAAATTCTGAGTCGTCAACATACCTCTAAGCCAGCTAAGAATGCCCAAACAGAACGCACCCAAGCTGCCGCGTAAGAAAACAGGTGAATGACGGGTGCAAAAATGGTAAGAAGAATATTTGCAATTATAGACAGCGGAAATAAGATAAGACGAAAAGGGAAGCTGACGATAGCAAAGATGCGTAGGAAGAATGCGGACCAGTTGAATGAGAAAAGCCAGGTAAAGATGGCGACGATGATATCAAAGGCGAGTATGAAGGGGGAGATTGTCGGTGAAACCTGTTCAGCGTTTGGTGCTGCCACGACTGTGGAAGTTGGGATTGAGTTTTCGGACATGTTGTTGGTGATGAGAAGTTGTGATGTTTTGGTATGAGAATGAGATGGGTGAGGTTGTCTAGGGAGTAAGTAAGTGAGGTAGGAATAATTACATCATTAGGTATAAGATGAAAGTGAGAAGCAAGAGATTAAAGGAAGGAACTGCTAAGCTATTGAGGATGGAACCAAGCGACGTATGATATGTTGTTTACAGTTAGTGAGTATCTATGGTTGCAGATGTGTAAAGTAAAGGTCAGGTATCCCAAGTAAGAAAGAAGCTCCCTTGAGCTGTTGTGGATGAGAGCTCATGTCTATCGAGATTGAGTGGAGAACTCATGGGTATGAGAGCTTGTCTGGTTGTGTTAGTAATAGCTGCTGAGTGACTTTGCGGCTCGGCAAGATAAGGCCTATGCCAAAGTACCTCTGGACTGTCATCTACCAAACTCCCCACCACGACTCAGAACATCCCACCCGTTCACTTCCCTTTCCCTTCATCCATTTCAGCTCACAATCTCTCTACTGTACAGTCCAGTCTACATCTCCACCCCCGCGACCAACGACGAACAAAACATAGCAGGCGACAACTAAACCGAAATAAACGCCTCAGGGACACATCACGAACCAATATCAACGATATCTCTTCTTTTTGGTCCATCGCATTACCATACAACGGAGAATACGATTCCAGCCTTTTTTGGACATTGCTTTGCATCTGAATCATTTATCATCACATCACATCACGCTACACAAAGTTCCCCCGGATTCTCACACCAACCCTGCCGTGTCAGGCCGTTTCCTGCTCGTCCACCTCTCTATTTTCCCTGACGCAGACGCCCAATTGGCGCTGAGCGCGCAACCTACAGAAACTCCCAACAAATCGTTATTTTTTATTCGACAACCTTACTGCGTCATTCAATTCATCCTTGACATGCTGGTGTCATTGTCCCGATAAGATACCGACAGTCCGAACGTTTTCCCCCAACAACCATCTCAAACCGAAACTCTCAGACACAGCCTCAACGATCTCCAACGCTTTTAAAAGAGTCATAAGGACATCCCGTCGAGGGGATAGGAGGTAGTAAATATGGGTAACAACGCGTCTTCTTCCTCCAAGCCGACAACCCCGACTGCTTCGACTCCGGGTTCGGCCCATGGTCATCTCCATGGCCATGAATCTCCCCGCCATCATCTGCGCAAGGATGCCCGCAATATTATCACCGGCCACACGCATCGCTCTGCCGCGCCGCCGGAGCCTTCTATGGCGCAGGCTCAGGGCTCAACTGTGATCAATCGCCCAAAGAGTCTGCCTCCCACCGCAGTGTCTTCTCTTAGTGGTTCTCCACATAACAACTTTACGGCCGTCCACAAGACTGCTTCCTCCTCTGATGCTAAAGCCATCGCCGAGAAGCAGGCTGCTGCTACACCCGAGTCCAAAACTGTCGAGTCGAAACCTCAACACCGCGATGAACCGACCAAGCCCCTCGACGTCCCTTTCGAGTCTTCTTCTTTGCGATCACACCAGTCCGCACACACCCACGACCCTGCACTAATCCCCAACAGCAGTATTACCGATATGTATCTGACTCGGCCCCCTCGCTTGCCTCTCCCGATCGACGAGGAGGTTCATACACCGGGATCTCCCATTCTAGCACCAGAGGATCAGTCGGGAGAGGTCGATCCCATGGACTCGTTAGACGCAATCACCCGCAAGAGCTCTGCCCTCAGCGCTACAACAGTGGATGAAGAGGACGGCGAGGAACTGCGCGTCGACAAGACGAGACCTGTTGTTCAGACTAGGCTGGAATGGCTTACTGGAGGCGACAAGATTTATGTGACAGGTACCATTTTTCAATGGAATCGCAAGCAGAGGTTACATCCCATGTAAGTGCCATGATGCTATTTGTTATCTTCTCTGAGACATGAGGCGATCATCACAACGTCTGTGTTTCCGTGGCTGCTTTGTGGTCTCGGATCGTCGTTGTACAAGATCGTCCCCCATGCGATCCAGGAGTTGTCAAGATGTGTTTCTAAAAATGCGGTTGCTGACGTATTGCTTAGTGAGGGCCGACCTGGCTGCTTTTCGACGACAGTCTATGTCTTGCCAGGCACTCATCATGTCCGCTTCTTGGTGGACGGTATCATGCAGACTTCTCCTGATCTGCCCACAACTGTGGACTTTGGCAACAATCTTGTCAACTACATCGAAGTCAGCCCTGATGAAGCCCACAAACAACAGCTTCCCGCACTCCCAGTTGCCCATCATGTCAAAGCTCAGGCCGAAGCTGCTGCGCAGGCAATCTCATCAACTCAGGAGATGGCTCCTCAATCTCCGAAGGCGCCATCCCAGCCAAAGGGCAAAGCCGTGCCACCTCCAGAAGCCTATCGCAACCAGATTCCGAAGTACCTCATCGACTTTGACCAGGCTGAGGATTCGCAGGCCTACCAATATGCAGTCAACGCAATTGAGAGACTACCAAACCCCCCTGCTCTGCCAGGCTTCCTGAGCAAGCCGATATTAAATGCAGCGACTCTTATGAAGGACGACAACAGTGTTCTCAATATGCCAAATCACACAATATTGAACCATCTTGCTACCAGTAGCATCAAGAATAACATTCTTGCTGTTTCTGCTACTACACGGTATAGAAATAAGGTATGTAAAACCATGTGTAATATGAAAAGAATGATGCTTACTTGAAGTAGTATGTCACAACAATCGTCTACAAGCCCACCTCCTCAGATGAATGACGAACATGATGAACGGGTATGAGACAGATGCATAAGCTTCAACTACTGCATTTAAATATGCTGTCGGTAAAGCGACGATGTGATGTTGGAACGGTTGCTATGTATTAAAGATATATGAGGGAATAGGCTCCACAGACGAGCGAGGATGGTACTTTTGGCTTTCAGGTTGTAGCTGGGCATGAGATGGGTGAGAACCGAGTCACTGATACGAGCCAAGAAGAGGCATGTCAACATATGATGACACCATGATAAGGAGAAACGAGATATTTCACAACTCAACTCCTGCAAATGAACCTAAGGACATAGTTCACGATTTTTTATTTGGGAGAATCAATCTCTCCAATTAATAAAAACCTCATCGGTCCTAAATCTTTGTGTACATGTGCTCTCCTCCAAAGACGTTCTGAATCCCATCTCATATGCCAACAGTCCAGCGTGGGCAATCATGATTCCATTATCGATGCAGAATCTCTCGTCTGTAGCAAACACAGATCCTCCTCGCTCACGCGCCATGTGGCCCATCATTTCCTGTAATCTCTCGTTGCAGCCGACTCCTCCCACGATGAGAACCTGCGAAGATCCAACGTGCGCCATAGCTCGCTCCGTGATCTCGACCAGCATAGCAAATACCGTCTCTTGTAATGAGAAGCACAAGTCCTCGGGTGTGAAGTCTGCGCCGGCTTTCATTTGCGCAGCAAGTGCATCAGCAGATGCGAGAATGCCGGAGAAGGAGCAGTCCATTCCCTTGACAGCATAAGGGAGGTCCAGCAGCTTGCTTCCCTTCTTTGCTAGCTGTTCAATATTGTATCCAGGTGCAGGGTCATTGCTTATCTGGAGCGTACGGGCGAATCGATCGAGGCAGTTTCCAACAGCTATGTCGAGCGTCTCGCCAAATATTCTGTATCGTTGCTCTGCATACGCAATTACCTGCGAATTACCACCCGAAACGTACAGCACAACCGGGTTCTCGGCACCAGTGATATATCGCCCCATCTCAATATGTCCTACGCAGTGGTTCACGCCCACGAGCGGTCTATCCCAGAGCAGACTCAACGTTCTTGCGCCCACAGCCACCGAGTTTAGCGGGGCACCCATACCGGGACCCTTTGTGTAGCAGATACAGTCTACATCTGCGGGTGTGATTTTCGCTTCGGCGAGGGCTTCGCGGACGAGGCGGACGAAGTGAGCGCGGTGGTGTGCGGCTGTGTCTTTGGGAAGGAAGCCTGTTCCTGGCGGGGAAACGAACGTGTCGCGGAGGTTGGAGAGGATCTTGGTCTCGGTTGCAGTATGAAGGATAACGCCGATGCCTAGCTTGTTGGCTGAGCCTTCGCAACCTAGGGCTATATAGGAAGACTTTTTCTCGAAGGCCATGTTGCTATATTATGACCCAGGTAGGCGTTGGAAGTGAGGTTGAAGATGGAGGGATGAAAAGGTGGGGGTTATCGAGATGATGTTGTTGACGTCGATGAGGGTCTAAGTTCAGATGAGACGCATGTGCACGGGACAATGTATTATAGTCTAAGAAGCCTAAGATCAAAATAGCCGTTCGGTATCCGTAGTATTTCTGAAAGTTTAGATCAGTTTAATAAGTCCAATTTGCCAGTGCTAGACGTCAAAATCAAGAATGCGATAGACCCTCCAATCGATAGAGGGGCAGGTTCTCTTTCTGTCAGGCCATCTTACAACACTACTGGGTCAGAAAAATTGTTCTCCAAGGATTAGAACACCAAAATAAAGTAGCCTAACGGCTGGCCTAAGCTGATGAAAACGACTAAATTATTTCGTCCTTTCTATATCCCAGTAGCTAATTATGGCACCCCGACGACAAGGGCAGCAGGTTTTACAAGCCCCTCGCCTCGCTTAGATATAGCAAGTCCGACAGGCGTCATCACCAGCCACACTTTCGCTTCCTCACTGTACTGTACAGCAACTGTACGTAAAAGTGAAGGAGGGGAGGGGGCGGGAGGTTCCGATTTTGCAATTTTCAGGGTCCCCAGCTAAACCATGAACGGTTGGGAAAAGATACATGAAGGTAGATCTTTAAAACAAATGCGACAAGAGACAGTGGTTTCTTAATATCAGAGAAAATAAAGTTCCTTGAACAGATCCAATCAATAGCTTGCAACATGTTACTGATAAAGAAGTTCCTCGTAAGATAGTTAATACTATATCTGAGGCATGACTGTAATTACAAGCTTCAGTATCATCATGCAGAAAATAAAAAATATCGAGATTTTTTTCTGCATTCCTCCATTAATTTAGTCTCACTAGCCACAACCTGTCAAGAAAGCGACTGTTGTGGCTTACTGTTCGTGTAAATCCACAAGGCCCGGTTCGCCGGCCACTTTTCCTTCACCCGCAGCCCGCCCTCCACTCCAAAGCCTCCTCCATCACTCGCATTCTGCACAAGATCTTTCAAGTTGAGGTATTCTGTGCCTTCTAGATTCGCTTCCAGAAGATCTATGTACGAATCTCGCTGCTATGACAGGTATACTACTTTTGAACTATTATTTCCTCCTTTCTTACACAACATCAGGACCCATGCTAATATGATATCAGCCAAATCCTCTCGGCCAAGCTTGGTCACCTTTTATAACCTCGCAACTTGATCCCTCGGCTTCAGATCTCTTACGACCAACATACAACAATCATACACTTTCTTTTTGCTTGTCAGACTATTATCCTCCTGCCAACGCTGAGAACCTGTCTTCGCTGAGTCGGCACATCAGATCCCGATCCCAGAGAGCTTCCCCTCAGCCTACAGCAAGCATGTCATCCGCATGACCACCTCACGCTACCACTACGACGTCTTCCTCTTCTCTTACAATCACGAACAAATACGTCACGAACGATGGATGATAAGCATGGGACTGTTCTTGTTGCGGTCGTAATGTGACCGTTCTTCTTTTTTATTTTTCTCGCCTGGGCCACCAAACAGGCTCTCCCACGCTGAGGCCCGAATACCGACCACCCGCTCCTGAACTCCATGCAATGCCCTCGTCAACGACTAAATATACACGACATATTTGTTGACCGTCGAACTCGTCGACTCTGTCCGACGGTACGCCGCTCTGTTCTTTCAATAATGGGTATAAAACAAAGATCCACCATAGTCATACAATCCTCTTCCCCACCCTTGGCTTACGATATAGCTTGGGCTGCTTGAGCCTGTTGCTGCGCTACCGCTTGCGCCTTGGCTTGCGCTTGCGCTGCTAGATGCGCCTGTGCCGCTGCTGCTGCGTGTGCTTGGGCATGAGCATGCGCCGCTGCCACCGCTGGTGATGGCAGCACTCGGTTACCCGCCTGTGCTTGCGCTGCTGCTACAGCTTCTGGGGGCACTGCCGGACGCCCTCTGAACATGTAAGGGTTCAGCGGAATCGTCGCTCGAAACTTGAGTGCTCGAGTATCAAACGGATCCACTTCATACACAGGCGGTTCATCGTCGTCCGAATCCGAGTCATACTTCCACCTATCCGATCTATCTTCACCGAGTTCCCGCGGCGGCGTTACCATACCTCTTCGGTCAATCCATAATCGGTTCAAACGACCAATGCGCCGACGGAATGATGGCTGGCTACCCTTCGACTGCTCGCCTGACCCAGCAGTGAACTGGAAGACAGGCGGTTCACGTCTGTCGACTTGCATAGCGTCAGGCGAAACCTCGTCTACCTCCATCTCCGATGATGTTGACGCTGGAGGCGTCATCAGATACTGCGTCTTGGCTTGTCGGAACTTCAGCTCTGTGCCCTGTTCCTTGACCGGCGACAGCGGCTCTCGAGTGAGATCAATATGGTTCTGGTTCCACTTTCGATGGTTCTGAACCTTCATTTCTATATCGAGTCGCAGTTCAGTCTCCTTCTCGGCCAACTTGTCCGATAACAAGACAAGATCAGCATCGAGCGTTCTGCCATCAGACCGTACAGGTTGCCGCAGATGGGCACCAGTCGGTTGTCGCACAACAGGAGGTTCCACAGGTTTGCGTTTTTGAGGCTGTGATGCGCGTCAGTACCAAGTGAGGTTGACTCGAAAACAGGAAACATACCTTTTGGTTGACGAGATCCTCGTCCTCGCCTTTGATTCCCAGCCGAAGCTTGGTATCTTTGAGTCTTGCCCTTTCCTCAAAGATGGCACGATCCATGGACATGAGTTCTCGTTTTACCATTTCACGTTCATACGCCAAAAGAACCAATTGCCGACCATCCTCGAGTTCACGTCGCAATTTCTTGAGAGTTTCTGCGATCTTGTTGTCACGAGCTCTGGTTTTTCGAGTTTGGCGAGCCTCACGTCGTCTGAAACAGACGAAGGGGTCCGTATCATCAGTCTCCTGGTGCGTCTCAAACTTGAGGCTGGGATGCAATGGCTTGTTCCCAGCTTCCTGCCGCCTTGACTTCCAGTACTCGTACACAGGTTTCGCATGTTGCAGAATGTCTGCTGAGACCGATTGGTTAATGTGGGTAAGACCTGGCAACATCATATCATACGCAGCAACGGTGTTGTCCACTGCTGCGAATGGAGTTTGTTCCGTGGCAGTGTCTTCAAACACCTCCATGATACGCTCAAAGTCATCTTCAGAGAGGACCCCAGCAGCGGGTGGTTTACTGTTGTACTGCTTGAGGAACTCATCGTCCTCTGTGGTCATATCATAGAGACATGTTATACACTCTTCCACTGTTTGTGAGAAGCGAATGTAAGAGGAGGGTTTATGGAAAGGAACAGGGTAGAGGTCATCATAGTTGATGTCGCTCTCCTGGGGAGGAGGGACAGGAATCTCTTGATCATTGCTGGTTCCTGCCTCCTTGAGGATAGTCTGAAGATGGTATTCCTATTGTAACTGTCAGAATTGAAGCTTGGGTGGAGCATGGTGTTCTCTGATTGGATGATAGTACCATCCAATCAAAAGAGTGCATCAAGCCATATCACGTGAGAAAACACGTGATATCATAACACGAAGCAAGAACTCACGTTTTCCTCAGCCTGTTCGACACCGGTCGCAATTTGGTTATCAGTTGTAAGGGCTTCGTACTCGTTGGGATCGATTTGGTCTTCGCGGAGGACTGGAAGCGTCGTCTTGACGTTCAACTTCTTGACGCGAACCTTGCGTGATGACATGTTGGCAGGGGGTTAAAGGGAGGTCGAGAGAAGGGCGGTCAGGCGGCGGAAAAACCGCAAAAAAAAGCGATCAAGTCATAAAACGGGGTCTATTAAGTTAAAATCGTGCCAAAACTCGATGCAAAAGGTGGTATTATAGCCTGTTTTCGATGGCAGCGTAGTCGGGCTCGATGGGGTGACGTTGGGGATTTGTTTTGGCGCGCAAAGTTTTTTCGCTGCACGGAGTTTTTGGCAAGGGAGAGTGCCTTTCTGGCAGAGCGGGACAACTGAGTCTGATGACGGTGTGCAATCGGGAGGGGTCGAGGTCACTCTACAGCACCTTTCTGCGTGCAGAGTACTTCGGACGCTCGGACCAATGCCTCCTTATTTTCTGGGGCAGCCTGAAGTCACCGTAACAGACGGCAGTGCATGATTTGCGCTGCTTGGTAGGCGCTTTCCAGTGGTACTAGCTACCCAATAGCGCACACTCTCAGTGGATGCAAGCGCTGGAAACAAAGAATGCTTGTTTGCTGACCAGACGACTGCGTATAAAACGGAGTCGAGTAAAACGGTCATGAGTGTAAGTGCTTGTTTTTTCTGTGCAAATACAATAATTGAATCTCCTCTTTATTATTTATGTAGCTGCCCATGACCCAAAGTCGAGATGCTCTTTGTTCTTGGAATTATATTGTCTTGCGTCCGTCAAAACCATCATTTAATCTGATTGCTGACCGTATCACCAATAACAAAACGGCATGCATTAAGGTCACCGTAAAATCGTGGAAACTAACGGGAGCTGGAGGCCTGGTCGTTCCCCCGCCCCGCTAGGTAATTACCCCTCTGCGCACCTGCCCCTTTGCGCAGAAGAGCAGAGCAGAGTAGCAGATAGGTCGGTCTAGAATTACCTTACCTAAACTTGGGTAGCGGCTGAACAGTGACAGTGACAGTGAGACTTGCAATTCAGCCTTATCACCAAACTTTGTATTAACTTAACATAACAGGACAGCTTATATCGATTATCCCGACGACATAACTCGAGCTCGACCGATACAAACCTTTTCCTCTTCACCTCTCGAACTCGCTTCACGTTGCCAAAATGGGCAACACTACCAGCGCAGTCCTGGACAACCTCGTCCAAGGATCCAACTGTGAGGAAACCCTGCCCTGGGAACTGACCTCAACGCACGGTTGGGGGAGGGGTCTTTTGGTGTGATATCATATGCTGAGATGTGCGATATCTAGTCGACAGAGAAGAAGTTGATCGTCTGCGAAAGCGATTCATGAAATTGGACAAGGTGCGCGAGCTTCCCGACTTTTTGGCTCATGATGGAGCTTGGTCATGTTGGTCATGCTCATGAACATGGTGGCGAACGATACGCAAAGCTGGAGCATAGGACATCTGCATTGAATGAGCGCGAAGGACTAACTCGTCTCGTCTTTCTAGGATAACTCCGGTACGATCGAGCGCGATGAATTCCTCAGTCTTCCCCAGATCTCTTCCAACCCTCTGGCAACACGGTTCGTCCGCCACATCTTTCTCGCAATCTACAACAAGCTAATCTAGCTTTCTCCCAGAATGATCGCCATCTTCGACGAGGATGGTGGCGGTGACGTCGATTTCCAAGAATTTGTTACAGGTCTTTCGGCATTCAGCAGCAAGGGAAACAAGGAGCAGAAGCTTCACTTCGCCTTCAAGGTCTACGACATTGACCGTGACGGCTACATCAGCAACGGAGAGCTTTTTATCGTCCTCAAGATGATGGTTGGCAGCAACCTTAAGGACCAGCAGCTGCAGCAAATCGTTGACAAGACCATCATGGAGGCCGATCTCGACAAGGATGGCAAGATTAGCTTTGAGGAGTTCACCAAGATGGTGGAGTCTACCGATATCAGCATGAGCATGACTGTTGGTATGTTATCTGGAATTATCCCGATGTCTGAAGGAGCGCCATCATGTGTACACTTGATGAGATCGGGAACGTCGATGAATTGATGCTAACAATATGACAGACCAGTTCTAAACGAGCATTCATGACAGGATGTGCAGAGGGTTGTGGTATAAACGTTGAACGTTGCTATGGACTCGATGTCCATCGGCCTTATAAGGACTGTGGACGTGGACAGTGATGGGCTTGAATCACCTAGCGAATTTACAAATACAATTACAAATACGATCATGAATTAACGTCTCCGGTTACAGCATCTCTGCCTGTTTTCATTGAGCTCCAGCGAACTACAGACCATCTCATTATCGTCGAGGGCTTGGTTCAGGGTGGTGACTTGGTTATCGACGAGCAAAGTGCGCGCTCAAGTTACACTATTCTACGATCTTTGGATCAATTGTTGCAACAGATTGTCTTATGGTTGACTATTTCAAGTCCTGGCTCTATGAACCACTTGAACTGGCAATTGAAATTCAGGGATTCCAACCACACCGGCTGGAAAGCTCAACACACCAAAATGCTATGGTTTCTAAAATCTTGAAGACTGGCTGGATCACAGCTATCAACTTGACAACAACACTTCTGGACACCAGGCCCCTGTGATATGTTCCATTATACATCAGGTATAAACAAAACAGTGATGAGATAGCAGAATCCCTCAGCTAGCTCCAAGTGGTGCCTTCTTGACAGTGTCGCTATGGATTAACGGTAAAAACGAGCATACCGCTGCACACCCAGGGAGAACCAACGAGTTAGAAACTCACCACCAAAATCTCAGAGAACCAAGAAGAATTGGTGTGAGCAGTTCCAGGATACACTATGTGAATTGAAGTCTCAATAGTACCGTTTATATGTCGGCGTCACTCATATTCTGTTGACTTCCTCACTTATGCTACGCTCACTCGCCACCACATGCTTTAAACGTCAACTTCCTCAGATAACAAAACCTTGAAGGCCGTCCCTCCCAATTCAAATCTCCTATAGTAGATACTGTAACTGGCGGGATAGCATCACCCATGTAGAAGACCATCATTTTGATATCTACAGGTCATGCAAAGGAGTCATCTAACACGATAACCATATGAATAAATTTACTCTACAACTGCAATATACCTTTCGGCAGAAAGACTTTGGAAAAGCATACTATTATTCTCTACAGCAGATACACCAGATGGAGATATCAGCACTCCCAGATACAAGGACGGTAGTAACACGACACTCATGAATGAGAGGGTACCAGTACAAGATACAGCGTTAAAGTTACACCGAGAGATCAAAGATCCCCGTCCCGTCCTGGAGGCATATGCAAAGTTGTGACCCCAGAATCAAGCATGTACTATACCACGGACCGCACGTCGTGGAACTCAAAATCTGTAGCTAGCAGCCTTAAACAAAAAGGTAAGGCTGATGATACTCTCCTCGCCGTAGCACATAAGCTTAGTGACGATGAAGTGATCACTGCAGGTGAAGATGAGTGGAAACAGGTATGTGTATCCGAAGCATCCAGAATTTGTAGATGCCGACTTCCTGGCATGGATTTCTGGCCAATAAAGTATTTCACTGGTTCTGAATGCGGATGCTCGACTGTTGCAACCCAGAGAGAATTTTACATAGTTTGCCTTGCCTTCTAAGAACACGATCCCTGGTTTCGGTCAAGATGGTACATGGCTCTTCAACTACATTAAACACCAGGAGCTCCAGAGGTCTAACTGTTGTCTCTCATGGATACACATGTTATCTCATATCCGGGATAGCTTCAGAACCACCTACCTTTTATTTCCAGGCCCAAGGGCAGAAGACGGCATTTTTGTCTCCATTGTAAACAGCAAGTCACAGTTTCTTTAACACTATGTAACCACGTCCAATGCTGGGTTTCCGCGAAATCAAGCGCCATCTTCTTCAAGGCAGTCTCAGAAAATTATGGCAAGCGTCACAGATACGAATTAACTCGTCGGTCTAGTTCACTTCATCATTCCGCTTTACATAGTCCAAATAGGTATCTCACAATAGCACACCAACAGCGGGCGTTCTTATTGAGTTGCATTGAGCATCTTGCTCCAGGAGCACAACCTCCGGGACGTTGCGCGGCGAGATCACGACAGTCAAAGGGAGACAATGAACTTGCGATGCCCATGTCATGATGTTATCAATGGACCTTACACATGGTGAGACAAGGCGCAAGTGATACCTTATACCCACAGCCACTATCGCTACCACTGCAATGGCATCCTGGGCCGCCATGTCTGAGACCGAGTCGGGAGCGGGCATTGCCGGTCGATCCCCCGGCTCCGGGCCCGGTCAGCATAGTGAACTGAGCCCTGGCCCAAAAGACCGGTCCCAGTGCTGGCATGATACATGCCGATGATCGTCGGGTCTTACTCGCAGATATGTATGGCGTCAAAAGTATTCAAAATGCTACAAAAGGGTTGGGAAGGCAACCTTTGAAGAAGCAAAGAGTCCCTTGTCTTACAACGCCACGAATGACACGGGAGGAATCAGTGCTGGGATCACGGTCTCCAGAAACTCGGTACAGTACCACACTCTATCAAACTCAAGGCATGGCAATCCATGTCTGGAAGATTGTCTTTACTGGGGCTTGCTTGCACGCCTTGCGACCAGTGCACAAAGAGAAACACGGCAGCTAAATCTTGGTTGCACGAAACATCGGTTGCATGTTTCGTACTCCGAATTGGCTTTAATCATGTAAAAGCGTACAACACTGTACAGAAAGCAAGATGTAGGGGTCATGATGGTGAGGCTGATGCAGCAAGCTTGTCGGCCAGGAATTAGCCTCATTTGTCGATCAGGATGTAACCCCATCTCTGTAGGGATACGGGTGGATGAGATACATCTCACCTGATCAAACAGGTTAGATTAGTTTCTTGAAATGTTTTATTTTTGTTTCTCATCCCTTCTCCCTTGATTGTATCCGGCACTAATGGATTAGAAAGGGTGTATTTGGTGGCTGCAGTGAAAATGACCCGTCACATTTGCAGGATGGTGTCGTAGATTTTGGGCGCCCCGACAGTTTGGAACAGCGAACAGACGTCGTCGGTTGTGCTAGGGGGCGTTAAACAGCCGATAGACGAATCACGGAAGACTAATCCCGAAATCTGATTCGCAAGAGGGAACGCGACGTGGGAAAGGTGTGTAGGTAGCTCGCCGATCTGATCTGATAAAGGGCTTGTAAGCGACGATAGGCCCGCTTCACTAGGTGACATTATCAGTGGAATCGACTAGGGATCTCAGACAAGTCCTTTGACTTCTTCGCAGTCCCATTCTTGGCTGGGCGTCAAGACCAAACATCCATGGTTCAGCCCTTCCTCAAGGGTGAAGAAGAACCAAAAGCGTGGATTCACAGGCATGAACAGTCTGTTCAATTCGCTAATTGGTTACCAGCATCCGCTCAGCTGGAACGCCCACGCAGGGAAGCCCCCACAGTAGACGGCACAGTACGGCGCAGTCAGAAAGCTGCATGAGTAGGGGATATGGAGCTGTTGTTTTCCAATGATTCAGTCAGCTTCAAATTCCATATCAAAAAAGGCTACTCGAGGGAGACGAGAGCGGACTAATGCCCAACGATTCAGCGGTCAGGCGTAGTAGTGTGGAGTTGAGCTTAACATGGGATGTCGGTCACGCTCGAATCCGCTATCTGTAAGCCCGAAGTCCGGCACAGACGGAAAGGAATGGTTGTGATGGCTGGGGAACAAAAGCAAGCGCCGAGAGTTCCATCAATGGAGCAATTGGGTTAGGCTTGACCCAGCCTCTAATGGATATATCAAGGGATCAGATGACAGCGGCAAGTTGCTGCCCGATGCATGAGGGTTGACATGTTGACATGTTGAGCTGGGTCTGGACGATTCAGGACGACATTACACGCCCCCGACCTCATGTCAGGAAGTAGAAGCACCGCCTCTTCAAAGTCGACGTCAAAAAGGCGGAGTCGAAGTTAGGCGTCGACATAGTTGGGCTCTGATGTGATAAGATGTGGTGTGTATGTGTGTGTGAGTTGATGCTTCTTTTTTCGAGAGGATTCTTGTAAATATGATCAGTTGCTGTTTTAGAAAAGTTGTGGTAGTAAAGCATGAGCTGCTATTCGACAATTGTGTTTCAGCCTCGTTTGGCTGGGTCGCATTGGATCGCATCAGCGAGTGGCAACGTGATCGACGTTAGGGCGTCCACAGCCGTTGGACATCAAACAACCGCGGATCTTGCTTGTCCAAGCATAGATTCTTGATTGTGGCGAGTGCGTGAGGATTGGGAACAATCAATTGGGCTGATATTGGGTAGGGCGACATGAAAGACGGGCAACTTTGCTCTTCGCTTCGCGACTTCGGTCTTGGCTTCCTTTCGTTTCCATCTCTTTTTTAGCCGTCGGCCAAGTAGGTGGAAGCAGTTGTCAGTTACTTGAGGCTTGATGCTGGTCCTGTACTACAAGAGCATGCAGTAGTTTGGGCGGGGTACAGCATAGGGACAACCCACACAAGAAAGAAAGGGCGACAAAAGAAAAGAATCAGGCTTGTCATGCGGACGAGGCGGCTGTGTCATTTCCAAGCCAATTACTTGACTAAATTGATCACGTTGATGGGAAGAAAGAAGAAAAGTTGGATGTAAAGGTCAAGACTGAAGCCTGAGCAGAGAACACCCCCGCCTATAATATGGGCAAGTATAGGAGGGGTCTATCCCGTCCAGCCCGCCTCGCTCTTTCCTCGACTGAGCCAGCTGAGTTTGAGCGGCTACAAACCAATCAGGACACATGATGGCGACGGGCAAGTAACTACTTACAGAGCATTATAGGGTCTGAGAGCCTGACGGTAAAGAGTCCGTTCGCTACTATCGCCGTCTAATAAACTCTACTATGAAAAACACGTCAGTAATGGGATCATGAAGGTGGCTTTGCGACCTCGTGTTTACGTATCTCCATTATTAGCTCTGTAACGTCGCTTCTACAGAGGTTGGAGAGTTTAGACTACTACAGATACTGAACCCAAGTTAGTGACTACTACACTAGTAGGTACTGAGGTTATCTTTACAACTGCCGAAGTGTGTCGACCAGTCATCCATCATTGCATATGTCAGACAAATGCACCAGCAAAACTGCCAGATGCTTTTGCCAATCGTACATCTCTCGTCTGCCTAAATTGAAACCCGCGTGGTCTTCGCGACTCTATTCAAGCAAGGATATGCTTGGTAACTACTGTAGGTATTGGAGGTAAACAGAAACAAACTCGTCAGCAACTCACGGCTTGTTTCCGCGAGAATCTAATACCTCAACTACCTGTACAATGGTATACTTTAGATCCACTGAGCTATTTCCGAATGTAACTGAGCATGTTTTTTTTTCTCTCTATTTTTCCAGCCCCGATGATTTTGTTGGTGAAGTTGTTTCCTTCCCACTTACTTCCCTTTTGGTAAGAGAAGTACACTATCTCCACTTGACTCGCGTATCCTTCTGAAATCACACACCCTCAAGCCACACACGATTCATTGGCTCACAGTGACCGCTTGTACCTGCATAAAAAGCCACTTTGCGGGAAGTCAACCGACTCGACTCGACTCGTCTCGTTTCCTGTTTCTGTCTGTTAGTACTTTTTGTCTGTACAGGTACGTACCTTTTTTTTTTTCTTCTTCTTTTACTTTTCTCCCTCTCTCCATAAACAATTGAAAGTATCCGTAAATGCGCCACTCTCTTGCAGTTCAGCTCGACTTATCAAGGCGCCCGTCCATCTTTGACAGGCTGCACCGTACTCTACATATGGTAACATTGGTTTGCATTAGTATCTCTTTTCTTTTTCATCCCTGCTTTAGCGGTAAAGCAATAATAGACGAATAGGGCTCGACTTGTCAACATCGGTTATGCATCTTCGGTTTCGGAGACTTGGATGGAAGTCGGAGTGGTTTCTGTTTCTATTTCTGGTTGGCATATGATTACATGCATGCAAGAGATACAGTACAGTAGATGCACTCTAAAGCTACCTAACCCGCTGATCTTAACCAGCCTCTTGTTGGGTATCCAGTCCAGTACATAGTGCAGCCCTCCTATTCATCAGTATCACGCAGGACAGTCGGTGAACTCGATAGAGTCACCGAATGTTTTATCGGTGTGCTATCGTTGAGCATAAAACGAGGCGATTTTAAGGCATCGGAATGTCTAGGATATTTAAGCCATTAAGATAGGTACTGTTATAGCTACATAGTCTGGGCAGGGCTGTCAACTTGTTAGCGTTCGATACACGAACTTAACCTCCACAAACAAACCACCAGCCACTCCCGTCTGTAGAGGCAACCAGTAAATGAATCAGACTAACTACAAAGATAAAAGGGAAACAGCTTAAAAAGACAAAACAGTTTAATTACTAGTAAAACTAGTTTAAATAAAAGTGACAGTAAATCTTTCGATAACCCACATACCCAGGTTGAAGCTCAGATACTAAAACATTCGCCTAACAAGTAGGTTGGTTCATCATCAAGAGTCAGCTATTTTGTTGTTACAGCATAGTTAATCTAGGTATGCTGTCACTGCAGAAAGCAGACCAGACCAGGTACTATAATTAATTACTCAGCTTTGTCGCGGGGAATCAAAACAAGCCCGCTTTTGTTCGCAAGCAACACCCTTGATTAGGAATTGTCCCGAAGGCAACTCCCGTCAATTAATTCTCCCTTCCCCCTGGCACAGCCCAGCACTGTACAGTACATACTGCCGATTGTCCTTGTTCTCTGCCTGTCTGTCTTGGCCATACCAGGGTACGCAAGGTTCCTCTTACATGGGCTTAACCCATGTCTTGTCGCCATCAACCGACCGATCTACTGTCCATCCTCGCCCTCGTTAGGCAGTCCATACCTTGGCTAACTATTCTAGTAACTAACAGCTTACATTGCGGGGAGAACGCCAAGCTTCAGGTACGGGCATTCTATACGGATACAGCACTCCAGAAGTCCTCCATATCCGTGCTTTACTTTGGACCATTATACTACATAGCCATGTAGGTAAGGATCCATTACATTACATGGCGTTGGGCAGAAACCATCACACCGTCACTCTCAACACAATTGACATGTCATCGTCATGGTCAACTCCACCGGGGATAGCCAACTTTGCCGGCGGTAATAGTATAGTATAGTACAACCCAACAATTCTATGGCTTCTATGTCAAACATGCGCCCCTGGTATTTTCCATCTAACGTTAACTGGCAAGCCCGCGAGGACTTCCAGGTCCGCTCCACTCTTTTCATACATAGTACAGCCTCTCAAGATCAACTTTACCTAGTCCCAGACCGACCCAAATCCAAGCACAAGCATAAACCCCATGACCGGCCCTTCTAACCCAAAGCAAGGCGGTAATAATAATACAGTGCTACCAAGTCTGTGTTGGAGCCTGATAAAAGAAAAGAAGGGATGAAAAAAGCGACCAATTCGACCTGTCCATCCTATACCGTCCCATCCTGTCAAAAACCTGACTTCTGCACTCCATCTGTAGGGAGACTTGATGCGAGTCTGAACGCCTTGTCCCCAAATAAAAAATCATTAACCACGCGCCCGTCCATGCCTATTCCACTTCCAATCCTCTTTGTCGTGACCAACCATGTATCCATTACCATAGCACAGAGTGGTAAACCGTACCCTCTTTTCCTGTGAACCCCGCCATGCAATCGTGATTGTAGTTACTATGCCTTGATGCACTGCCAGTTGATACCGGCAGGACGCACGCCAGTAATGTCAAAGAAAATCGTAAACCAGCCCAATAGACCTCCACCCTTCAAAGGGAAGTGGTGGTAAGCATGATGCGCGCAACAAAACAGTCGTATACCGAAATGTGAAAACAGAATAGCTACGTGGTACAAGGCAACAAGCCCGCCACAAGATCAAGAAACTCAAGGGTTCTAATAGTCCTTGAGTTACTCCTTGTGGGGAACCTTGTGCAGTCTGTTAAAGAGTGTTTATCGACTGATGCTTCCACTGGCTTCTTCTGAGGCTTCATATAGATCTAGAATGTCCTCAAGAACTGTGAAACTGCGTTAGCACATTGTCCAAACCCAACGGTGCAACTGCACATGCACATACCTGCTGTTATTTGATCTTCCCATACTCCATACTGATAATCTACCAGACCGTGTCGTTCGACACCATCACATAACCGAATCAACTCATTGCCCATCTTCTTGATCATAGCTTTTGATACAAGGGTTTGTGATCTCGAAAGCTGTTGAGAAGAGGACATAAGCTCTATCTGCTGTTGGCCTAGTCCTAGCCAAGCGTGGTTGAAGTCGTTCCATAGTTGAATACGATCAGCATGAAGGTTGGTATCGTCAAGGTTGAGACCTAAGTTGGATGATTAGTCCCGTTATTCTTTCCATTTTCCATTTTCGCCTTGGAGGGCCCAACGACAGTGTTGTACGTACCTAGATCGGCGACTTGAGACAAAAGCCAACTGGTGACGCTAAGTAATGTCTCAGATGCGCTTTCCAGAGACCCATTAAATATATCCTGGAATATGCTCCCTAGTTGTCGCTGGTAGCTAACCCATTTCTCCTCAAGGGCGCCTTCTGCGTATTCGTGGTCTTCTGTCATGGAAACATCAGCGCTTGCTGTCGCTTGTGGCATTGCGCCCACACTAGACATGCTGTTGCTGGCGTAACTCATGGTATTACTTTGCTGATAAACATTTGCGGATCCGCTTGAGCTCTGCGTTGATTGATGCAGGCTCGGACCAGCTGCGTGTCCTGTTTCGGATCCAAAGTAGGTCGAGGCAACCTCTGGTGTCATCATCTGCAGAGCTGCAGGTTGCCGCGAACTGAAATGTTGCGCATCGTAAACGGGATTTTGCGGGTTCGGTTGAGCAACGTTATACATCATCGTGGCTGCAGTACCGTAGCCACCAAACCCTTGCTGCTGGCGTGAGTCGTGGCCATATCCAGAGCCATATGCGATTGCTGTTCCGGGCATATTTGCCGTTGAGAAAGATGCACTGGGTTCCGAATAGTAGTTGCTGTAGTTGCCGTCAGCTCCCATGCCACGCCCTGACGAAGAAGAGGTAGCAAGGGATGCAGGGCGATATCTATCGTTGGAGACTCCAGCAAGTGAACGGCGCTGCTGGGATGGATCGTGTAGTGAATATCTCTGATTGGGGTTTGAATGAACCGATGGCTCATTCTGCCTCCTTAATCGGCTCGTGTCGTCCATGCCCCGAAGACCTTGGATAGCATACGACCCTGCCGTCGCTCCCAGTCGATGGGTGGTCGGTAGCACTGGGGACTGTAAGGCAGCCAGTTTCAATGATCCGAAGGGGTTAAAGGGTAGTAGAAGCTATATCGATGTTGGGGATGAAAGCTTCTTTGTGCTGGACGTGAGGGTCTCGATGCAGGATAGATAGTGCACAATTGAGCTGTTGATGATGCTGGAGGGGTCACCGCGGGGTCGTAGAATAGTTGAAGCCCACTCGGGGAGTCGTCGCGATGATCGATAGTCGGGGGTGTGTTGAGGCAGGGAATGGATGGCTAGTTGGACGGGATAGTAACCAAGTTGAAAGAACAAACGCTTTAAGAAACAGGGTGCCGCCGGCCTATTATTCGCAAACAAAGCTCTACTGTTTACTGATCAGGCAAGGGAGCTGATGGCTCAGCCGGGGACCTGGGTAGCAATGTAGTTTATCAAGTCGGATCCCAATCGTAAGCTAGAGCTTAGCGCGTTCATGCCCGGTAAAGGCTGGATGCCGAAAAAGATGACGAAGAGCAAGGCGTTAGGCCTAAGTAGCTTGGTCTGGGGCTTTGGGCCCAGGGCTGATTGCGGATGAGTTGTCAAACGGTCGTCTCGCCCGTCTACAAGGAGGATCCCGGTGAAAGCCCCATGTAAGAGACCTTGAGCATGAGAAGCTCGAGCCTACTGCGATCTGCTGGGACCAATACCACGCAACAGGGTCTCGACGAGGGAGCAGGCTGGTGCTCTTAGGAAAAAGCTTTTCACTAAGCCGGTACGGGCGTCAGAGTCCGCCGGGTCGTAGTCGTGACGACTTGTAGGTCACGCTGAGGAGTATGTAACTGACAATAACTACTAAAGGACAAGAGTGAAATGTCGAAGGGTCGACAGTGGGTCGCGGGAATAGATGTGAATCGAAGATGACGAAACTCATAAATGGTAAACAAAGGATAGCCAAGGGATCTATATAGCGTCTTTGTAGAAGAAGCATACACTCATTGAAGGTGCACTATGATATGCTTAGGGTCCACCATTAAAGACAGGGGGCATATGACTGATGAGACTGTGGACTGTGGAAGTGGGTTCAGAAGGGGTTTGTTATGAGAAAAGGGAGGGGTGTATGTGAAGGGCAGTCAGGGCAAGATGAGGCGTATTGTTTTAGACTACCAGCTAAAGACGCCGTGTGAATGGCGTCAGGGCACCCGGCGTCCATCTTAGATGACCCTTGAAGAAGTCGGTATAAGGCGAGGATCGGAAATGTGTGTGTAACTGAGCAATTGAGTCTGAATATAAGCATTTGCAGAAGATCAACCGGTTAACAGATGTGAGGCAAGGTCAGGAATGAGTCTGAGTGGCCGAAAAGATCGTGAGAGCAATCCAGAAAGCAAGCCTAGTAACAGTAGGTGGTGTAAGAGAACTGCCATCCATCAAGCAGAGGTCCTGGCAATGGCTCTGGAGATTGTTGAAGGATCGGCGTTGTCCATCTCCATCCACCACGTAACAGACACCCCTGGCCCAGGACCTTGGTAAGAGGCGCGCCAGAAGATTAGAGGGGAATGGCACTCGTCGACGTGGCTTGTCTGGGGGTAGAGCTAAGAGCTGTTGAGCGAGCGCGACTCGGAACCTGGGGCGTCATGGGTGAGTGAGCAAGTCCCGGGCCACAATTGGATCTATGGGGGGTGTATGTAGTATACATCATGCTCTGTACTTCAGAAGCAATTGCTCATGCTGGGCGCTGAACAGCGTCTTCTGGCTTTTCTCCATTGGCGGCCGTTTGGATCGTGCTCTGCTCTTTCCTTTTCTCCATTAATAGCTGGGTATCAATGCATGAGATAAGAAATGCGCCTGTTTCCAGGCCATTCTTTGTTTTTCGTTGTGGTTGTTGTTTTTCTGATGATGAGCCTGAGCGAGTGTCGTCTATTGCCACTTTGGATGCAGTCTCTTGCTGATTTGGGCAACAAGAGTGATGAACCTTGGCTACAATTATTCATGGCGAATATTGAAGGTGCGGTCAAGGTGTGAACATGTCTCCAGTTCGTGGTTTGGTGAAAAATGTTAAGTGGGCTGCCGGCCAAAAAGACGAGAAGGAAAAAAACGCGAGACAGAGACCCGCCGTGCTCGACTGTACTCTGTAGCTAGTACATTATTGAGGAAGCACACGCCACGATCCATCAGTTTTATCCATAGCTTCATGAGCTGTAGGATCCATTTGTTCTTCAGATTTATTCTCTCAATATGCAGCATGCTCGGTGTAAAGCCAGCTATGAGGCAGGAAACCACATGATATGTAGAAGGCGTTATTTGTGTGTGTATAAGTCTATGCCTGTATAGTTACAGAATAGAACCAGAGTGATGAGAAGCTAAACTGTGTTCTGTTAGCTGGGGCAGGAGAATATTCCATTACCTTTCAGAGATCGTGTGAGAAATGACCAATGGTCAAACATAGCCAAGTTGTTTTAGACCAACCCGCTTGTCAAAAACCAGCCCTGCTCCCCAGTGCAATATGGGGAAAGTTGCCACTGTCAGTCAAGTTACAGTACTGTATCGATCGTAGTATTGAATGATACCGAAGATGATCGTACTGCAGGGAATAGTCCGCAACAATTACCAGACGTAGGCAAAGACACCCATTGCAAGTCATAACATGACCATTATCAATTGTCATGGGACTTTGTTCAATTTCCGTCATCATGGTTCCCGATCAAGAGAAGCTAGTGAAAGATGTCTTTGCGTTCAGTAGTAACCGTGAGCTGAGCTAGAGAGCCAGGGAGGGCTTTGAGGGTGACAAGAAAAGCAATGCTTCAAGACGGTCCAAGTCACAAGAAAAGAAGGATAGGAAAAGCAACACTGGACCATTGAGGCATAGTGTTGGTCCACAGCCCACATATGGAGGTGGTTCCGAATAAGCAAGCCGAAAATAATCGCTGGCCAATGGATGCGGAAAGGGCGATGGCAGCTAGCATCCTTGCTGAAGTTTTGATGCTCGTGCTTAGATTGAAGGGTACATAGATTGGCTCTCGTGTCAACCGGAGAGCGCGATATTGGTATGGGACGTGCCAGCAACAATGCTGAAGCTTGGCTTGCTCTTTTCACTCATGATTCAAGTTGTTCAGCCGCCAGCGCAGGTACAGGACCCTCATGGTCGTATTGCTATTGGGGACAGGCGGTCAGTTCGATTGATTCTCGCAACGGAGCCAATGGCAGTTGGTGGAATCACTCGATGGCCGAGCGCAGCTTGTATGATAGGGAACAAGACAGGACGACGGACTTAGGCCGGATATTCGATGACACATGTCAACGAGGAGTGCTTAGGGCCTTGATCCTGGCTGGCCTGCTTGCGTACCTCTCTCTGTACGTGCGTTGAATGGAAGGGAAGAAGAGGAAGCAACGATGTTGACAGCGCCAAACGATCGGTCAAGGCGGTTGTTCCCTAACGATGTACCTACCTTAAGCGGAAATTCTGGGTCCAGGCAGGAGCGCTACCGAACCCCTAGGGTAGGTGCTAGTCAGGACAACAATCATTGAATTCGATACAGCGGTCAAGAGACAAAAGCATTGAGATGGATGGGTGTTGGTGAATTAGAATTCGTACCAAAATAATTAACTTGGCTAATTGCTAGATTCCTAGCCAGTGTGACTTGATTATCCGTGACACAAATGAGATTGAGGCAAGGCTTGTAGTCACATGCGATTGTAGACGCGGTGATGCGATATCAGTAGATGCATGATATCAAAAAGTGCATCCTAACGCAGAAGGTACCTAATACATGCACATTAATGCCGGTTAAGATTGGGCTGGCCTCAGATCTATGAATGGCAGCAACGACCCTTAATTCCAGCATGTCGTACACCGCCGCCACTAAAATGAGAGTTGGGGTTACTTTCACCGCCACACTTGTCATCTCCAAGATTTAAATCTTCACGACGGCATTCAAAAACTTGATCTTTAGCAACACCACGTCATGAACCTACAGGTACAAAGTTTCTCGAGAATCGCGACACTGAAACTCTGGCATAAACGAAATACCGTTACATCGCTAAACAGTTTTGGGATGAGCTCCAGTCAGTGCTCAACAATTGCGTTCTCTCCATCCAAGACAAACATCACTGGCTACCCTGAATCGACATCTTCAACAGCTGCAGGTGCTCTGGCTGAAAACTGTCACAGGGTTATCGGCAAGATCTCCCACCATCCAGCCGGCCGCCCCCACAGCAAGTACCGGTACCTGAATAGCAAGGGTTGCTGCTGAAGCGCACTAGCTGACGCGCATATCGGATCATGTTTCACGCGTCTAGCACTGTAAAAGGCAACGCGCATCAGCTATGCAGGAGACGAGACGCTTCTGGTTGGGGCGCGACGATAGTGATGTCCGATGGGAGGTGCCCAGGTGCTAAACAACAATGCCCAATCACGGATTTGCCCACAGTTGACCCATTGGCCAAAGAGAAGTCTTATGCCATGAATTGCGGTCCTGTTCGCCTTGCATAGCATAGCATCCAACGGAATAGCTTCAGGCGGAGCGTTCTAATGAATGTTGTGCATGAGCTGGTGCAATCCGGTAATGCTCGATCAACACGCATATGCACCCCATCCCGGCCCATCTTCATTACTAGATCGAGTCATCAAGAATGACGATCAAGACGATCTAAGCCTCGTCTAAAAACCGTTGGCCGTTGAATTCTACAGTAGTTTATCCAGCTCACTTACCTCGCTTTGGACAAGAATGGAAAGATTCAAGCAAGATACACCGCATGTATCTAGTACCGGGTGCCGCAAACATCGGTCCTTAGCTACCAGCAAGGATCTTTATCCACTCGAGGTTACGTCCGCCCTAAAAATTTCCGACCTCAAACCGCCGTCTGTCCATGCTTGACGCTCCACCTCAGCCACCGTGGACGAGATGGATATTGGATATCTTTTACCAAAGCTGCAGTACAGTACCTGTACCTACCTACAACCTAACCTAACTCTAGCTGGACCCGCGTTGGCACGGTCTAAAAATGACACTGACGGCCTCAATATTGAGTCCTTGGTACACAGCTAAGTACTTCAGCGGGTGATGTTAGTTAACATCATTACCAACCAGTACGACAACGTTGGTTCCCTCTCCCATCATCGTATTCAGGTGCTGCAGGTACCTTTTTTGACATGGACAGTCCCCATTACGCCACACCGTTGTGCCGCTGGATCTCGAATTTTAGACCAACCGCTTCTTTTCCTGAGCATGCTTGGGCTGAAACACTTTAAGCCACCCCACTGAAACTGTTCTAGAAACCTTCTTCATTCTACAACAACCTGAATCCACTCTACCGTTCATGAGAGCATGTAGCCATCATCGCGAGATGCTGCCAATGTCAATTTCGTCGGCCTTCCCGTCTCTTCATGCTGTTGAGACACATGAGAACTAAAGGCTCACCTGAGTCTTTTCGGGACATGAGAGGATTGACTAGGCCGTGAATTCGTCATCGCCTAACGCGCGAACCCAACACCTTGCGCATCAGAGTACGTCGCTCGTCTCCACGAACGACGCTGCTACCACAAGCGCGGGAATGTAGCCGCGATTACAATCTACGACTGGATACGAAGCTCTTCACCGCTTGCTTTGCCAGAGCTCAGTGATCATAGAGCTGTTCCACCCTGCCCCGACACGGCCGGATGTCGATGAATGCTGCGGCAGCCAAGGTCTGGGGTTGATAGCCAGGACGAGTCCTGTCAGCACCGGTGCAGTGATTCGCTCCATCATCACCGAACGGCGCCATAACCAATTGCAGAATAAATCATGGGATGAACGGTTGGCGGGAGCTACCAACTTGTTAGCGACTGTTTAATTACCGCAAAGGAATATTGCCAGGGTTTTGATGGCCCGTTGCAAACGCATTACTGCACTCCTGTTCGGCCGTTGGGTGTTTAAGTTCTCTAGCACGTCGGAGGATGTCTTAGTTGTCAAGCGAGAGGCTGGACCAAAAGCGGAGGTACCCTTGGCTTCCAAGGTGATACTTGATACGACTGACTAAACTAATGAGCTCCTGGTATTGTATGCCGTTATAGTTCCTCAAATTGACCGAGGCGAACAAAGCGGAAAAGGTTTGACATTCTTCTCAAGGGTCCCATGCTATCGACAGGAATTGCTTTCCGGACTCCGAATGGACATGGAATCCAATGGATCGATCATGGATGGCTCTTAGTCAGTTGCGGTGGTTCATCAGCCAACAGCTACGAATGGGTTGCCAATCAATATCGCTGTGCTTTACCATTTGCAAAA
Source organism: Fusarium humuli (assembly GCA_004366955.1). NCBI lineage: Eukaryota > Fungi > Ascomycota > Sordariomycetes > Hypocreales > Nectriaceae > Fusarium > Fusarium humuli. The sequence continues at coordinate 50,298 of QHKN01000029.1, forward strand.
GCGTCGCTCAGGACAATCACAAACAAAGTTACAACGTCCGGTACCGACTCGGAATGCCACAAGCATTTCTAAAACTACAAGAAGTGTTGTTTATACATGGATATCGGATGAGAATGCGAGCAGAGTCGCACTCGCCATCCTTCTCATCATCGTCATCATATCCGCCATTGCAGACCCAATCCAAAGCTTTGCGATACCTGTCTCCTGAAAAGACTGCTTATCGCTTGACCCAGGCAGGCATCTTGCGTGCCTTGACATGGCCGTGCTTCTTTCTCTCCACAGTCCTTGGGTCTCTTGTGATACAACCAGCTGCGAACACGAGGTTAGTTGTTGCTCAAGGGTTAATCGTAATCCTTATAATGAAACACGTACCTTTTCGAAGAGCAGTCTTGAGTGCTGGCTCGTGAACGATCAGAGCTTTGGCAACCGCCAACGTAAGTGCTTCGGCCTGACCGGTTGTTCCACCGCCCTCCACCAATGCCCAGACGTTATACTTGTCTAATCGCTCAGTGGCCTGGAGAGCCCAAACTGCGCTTTCACGATCATGAACACGACCAAAAGCCTGGCTTAGAGTCTTGCCATTGATCAAGACCTCTCCTGTACCCTCCACAACCCAAGCACGAGCAGTAGATTCCTTTCTCTTACCAACACCAACAGCTCGACCATACTTGTCGATTTTTATCTCGTGAGGGACATTCATGAATGGGTTGATATCACGCTTAAACTCCTCGAGAGCAGCTCGAACTTCCGCAGGGAAAAGTGAGGGCTCAATTTGGTTCAAACGCTTGGCAACCCGGATCACCTTGGCGTAGTGGGAAGCCTTGATCGGCTCACCGAGCTTTGATCGCATTTCCTGGAGCTTAACCCAAGCTGTTGGAGGAGCATGACTTGGTGGTAGTGTTGGTAGTGTGTGATATTTGGTGAGTAGGCGAGCGATACGGAGATACATCTCGTTGAATTGAGGCTCTCGTGAGAAGTACGAGGCCGAAAGTGGAACGGCACGAGCATGTTCAACTCCCTGGAACGGTATCGTGAATTTGGAGCTGGGGTCTGTCGATACGGCGAAGTCGTCGGGTTTAGGCTCGACAATTGGCGTTGATGTCTCGGTAGCGATGCTTCGGACGGCGAGGGGAAAAGAGGGACGTTGCCAGGCTGACTGAGGCCATGGTGCTCGGAAGGCCTTGCCTTGGCATCGCAGCTGCCGTAGGCTTTGTGTAAATGTCGACATGATAGCCAATTCGGAGGAGAGCCCCGGCGGTATCGCGTATCGGACGAGGTTCACTGTCTACCCAGAAAAACTTCACGGGATTTCGAGATCCATCATCGGCTAGCTTCTGGAGAGGGTCACGTGAAACGACAGTCCGATCAGCGCCACAGATCTCACCAGCCACTCTGCCACTCCTAGTACCCAGCCACCGCTCCCACCGTCCGCGTTGCTCGGGCAGTAAGGCAGGACCCCACTAGCGCGGGGCAGCAATTTCACAATTATCTCACCTTTAAAAAAAAATCCCCCTCCTTCTTTTTCTCTCCTCATCTTCACTCTTTGTCTGTCAACCTAGCAAAGCATTCAAGATGGCTTTCGGAACTCTCTTCACCCGCGAGGTACATACTCTCGAGCCCTGAATCTGAATATGCTGCATTTGCGTTTGCATTTGCATTTGCGAAGCTTTATGAGCGTCGTTACTGACTGGTCCGTTCTTTCAGAACAACTGCCGCTCTACTGCCATCAAGGCTGTGGCCAAGGCAAACGACATCGAGCTCAACATCGTCGAGGCTGAGAAGGGCAACGCTACCGCTGAGCACCTCAAGGCCAACGGTCTCGGCAAGATCCCCGCCTTCGTTGGTGAGGATGGCTTCGCTCTCTCTGAGTGCATTGCCATTGCTATCTACAGTAAGTGAAGCTGTGTTGTGTCTCAGATGACACCACTTTTTCTGTCTACTACCCTTCCCTTGCGAATGATGATCTAGCATTTTTCATACAGTTATCCCTGTCTGAAATGTCTCTAAGAGACAATTTGTTGATACCGTCTAACTTCTGACCTCGCAACTCATCTTATCATTTTTGTCTTGCCACTCTGTCGGGAGCTTCGCTAACCCGCTGCAGTCACCTCCCAGAACGAGAAGACCACTCTTCTTGGCAAGACCAAGCAGGACTATGCTTCCATCCTGAAGTGGATGTCCTTCTTCAACTCTGAGGTCCTCCCCACCCTCATTGCTTGGTTCGCTCCCCTCAAGGGTGAGTCTCCCTACAACAAGAAGAACGTCGACGATGCCATCAAGGCTACCGAGAAGAACTTCGCCGTTGTTGAGCAATACCTCCTCCACAACACCTTCCTCGTCAGCGAGCGCATCACCCTCGCCGATCTCTTCGCTGCTGCCATTGCCACCCGTGGCTTCCAGTACTTCTTTGACAAGCAGTGGCGCGAGGAGCACCCCGCTACCACCCGATGGTTCGAGACTGTCCGCAGCCAGCCCATCTTCTCTGATGTCGCTGAGAAGGTTGACCTCCTTGAGAAGGTTGCTCTGACCAACACTCCCCCCAAGAAGCCCGAGCAGCCCAAGAAGGAGGCCGCCCCCGCTGCTGCCCCTGCTGCCGCTGCCGCTCCCGCTTCCGAGGAGGCTCCCGCTGCCCCCAAGCCCAAGCACCCTCTTGAGGCTCTCGGCCGTCCCTCTTTCCCCCTTGACGAGTGGAAGCGCCAGTACTCCAACATCAAGGACCACAACGAGGCCATGAAGTTCTTCTGGGAGAACTTCAACTTCGAGGAGTGGTCTCTCTGGAAGATTGACTACAAGTACAACGATGAGCTTACCCTCACCTTCATGTCCAACAACCTCATTGGTGGCTTCAACAACCGTCTTGAGGGTTCCCGCAAGTACATCTTCGGATGTGCTGCCGTCTACGGCGAGAACAACGACTCCGTCATCCAGGGTGCTTTCGTCATCCGAGGCCAGGAGCACGTTCCCGCTTTCGACGTCGCCCCTGACTGGGAGAGCTACGAGTTCACCAAGCTCGACCCCACCAAGCCCGAGGACCGACAGTTCGTCGAGGATGCCTGGGGCTGGGAGAAGGGCATCACCGTCAACGGCAAGGAGTACAAGCTTGCTGACGGTAAGGTCTTCAAGTAAACAAAACAAAACAAAAAAGGAAAAGAAAATAAAGAGCGATGATGATAATGGCTTTACGGTTAAATGGTTGGGAGGGTAAATGAGTTTATGATATCTTTATGCCTCATGAAGGCCCTGCCGGCTGGCAGAATCCTTATGTAGTCCCAAAAGAGAACAAAAGGTGTCCGTTTTTTTGCAAATACAGTTTCTGTGTATGACAACGTTAATTGATATCACATGTGAAACGCCATGTTGTTTTCGTTTGTCGTACTTTTCGTTGTTTGGATATCACATCATCATTAGCTGCATTGTTATGCTACTAAGCGATCTGCCCCGCGATTTGTGAGAAAAATCAATTTAAAATTTAGAGTAACGTTGACTACCTAGGAAACTGTGGACCTGAACCCGGCTGACAAAAATAGACGATCTGAAACCCGTTTAAAGCCTCGAGAGGGTGACTGAATCATTCTGGTCTCTGTGCAGATCTTAGTTTAGGTGGTCGTCGCAGATCGCATTGATTTTCCCCTTAGTCTTCACTCTTTTATCTTCATGTTGCGCAGATTCCTATATTTGCCAAAATCTTTCTCTTCCGGGAGAGCACACATCGATTTCTTCTCCCCTTCAATACCGTTTAGGCTAACATCTTTGCCAACTTCTGACCCGTCATCAACGACAGCACCTCCCTCTTCGCAACATGCCCCTTTGCTTCATTCACCCATAGCAATGACAGGATCTGGATCCAACGTGCCCACGGCACCCAAAGAGATGAATATACCTGGCCTCACATTGGCGCAATCAGGCGCTGCGCCCCAGAATGCACCCAAGGGCCCAAAGAAGAGCAAAACCGCTCCCGAGGCGCAAAAGTACGTCCTGCAGTAAATACACATCCCCTTCATTTGTACTTACAATTGTGTAAAGAGGACACAAGGGTTCTAAGAAGATCAAGAAGCCGCCTCCTCATCAAGTGCGAGCAGCTCGCGCGCCACGCTCTCCATCCCCCCCGAAAACTCCCAGTAAAGCCTCTGGAGGTGTCCCAGAGCCTGCACCCCAATACCTCGCCCAAGCGAATCTTGCCCCAGAGCGTCTGCCTCGACCACGTCGCATACTTGTCGTTATCGATTTAAACGGCACACTTCTCCACCGCCCGAACAAGAAGCGTCCATTCAACTTTGTCGAACGACCCCATGCGAAGACCTTTTTGACATACTGTATCGAGACTTTCCATGTTGCTATCTGGTCCTCAGCCCGTCCCGAGAACGTTGATAAGATGGTGGAGAAGCTCCTCACGCCCGAACAGCGCGCGCAATGCCTTCTTGTTTGGGGACGGGACTCTTTTGCTCTATCGGCAGATGACTACAACACTAAAGTTCAAGTGTATAAACGCCTTACTACGATCTGGACCAACCCAAGAGTGATGGAGGCTCACCCTCGTGCTTCCAAAGGAGGCTTATGGGACCAAACCAACACAATTCTTGTTGACGACTCATTTGAGAAGGGTCGCAGTGAGCCTTTCAATATCCTCACACTTCCAGAATTCAGCGGATTGGCTCAAGAAATCCCGAATGTCTTGCCTCAGGTACATGATTACCTCAATGAGCTATCGTATCAAACAGACATCAGTCGCTTTGTCCGACGAACACCCTTTCAGTTAGATCCAGAATATGTCTTGTCAGATGGACCGGAGGAGTTATGAGTTTGACAACCTTATTAAGGTGGTCAACGCTGCGGAGAGTTGATGTTGTACTTTATAATTTACAGGGCCATAAGGGCTGGCTAGACGTGTTACAGCGGGTGTAATTGCAGCCTCTAAGGGCAGAGCGTGATTCTACAGCGAATACAGGAGTTAGAATTAGAAGATTCGCTTCTTAGATACCCAATTATACATACGTCCTTGACTTAAACAATGCAATTCGTTATTACATATCTTTCGCATTTTGATGCTTCGATCGCGGGTAGATCACTGAGGTTATTTCCTTATCGGGGTTCTAAGATAAGAGCATATCGTGGGGCTTATCGAAGCTGTAAAAAAAAGTTCCGTCGCATCGCAGTGTCGCATAACAAAATCCATTGAAGTTTACGTTGTTTTGCGCAGCATCACAATATGGCCTTGAAGCGAAAACAGTCGTCCTCGTTAGGACTTGAAAGAAGAGTGCGACCGAGAAAGGAAGACGAATGGGAGGAGGAGCCTGAGAGCCAGAACTCTTCAAGTGAGGAGGACGACGATGGTGATGAGGTTGAGGAACAGGGTATTCGAGGCGAATATTCTGATGATGAAGAGGATGAGGATGCCGAAGGCCAAGAATCCGACGATGGTTCAGAAGATGAGTCTGAGGTAAGTCTGTCGCATTCTGTTTGACAGCCAGTTCTAACCAGACACAGCCCGAAGAAGATGCACCAAAGATAGACATCTCATCCGTCTCATTTGGCGCCCTCGCAAAAGCACAAGCATCACTTCCCTCAGGACGCAAATCAAAATCAAAGCAATCCGCAGGCGAAGACACTACAAAGACAGAAACACCAGCACCTCGCAAGCCCACACGATCAAAAGACGACCCCAAGCCAAAGCGCTCATCCAAACACGCCCCCCAAGAACAAACCTCCAAGAAACCCGTATCTCGTCGTCGTGAGATCATCCCTGAAAACAAGCGCCAATTCCGCGACCCACGCTTCGATCCTCTAGTCGGCCGCGTCAACGAAGAAAAAGCTAGCAAAGCCTACGCCTTCCTGGACGAGTACCGCGACAAGGAGATGGCCGACCTGCGCGCACAGATCAAGAAGACCAAGAACTTTAACGAAAAGGAGAACCTCAAGCGTCAGCTACAGTCCATGGAATCTCGCAAGAAGGCCAACCTGCGCAGACAGGAAGAGGAGAACCTTCTCAAGGAGCACCGCCAGAAGGAGAAGGAGCTTGTGGCGCAGGGCAAGACGCCTTTCTACCTGAAGAGGAGCGAGCAGAAGAAGCAACTCCTTGTGAACAGGTACGAGGGCATGAGTAAGGGACAGGTCGATAGAGCGATTGAGAGGAAGAGGAAGAAGGTTGCTGGTAAGGAGAAGAAGGAGTTGGACTTTTTACAACGCCGAGGACCAAGGGGTTGAAGTTGTCCATTTAGAAGTTACGCAGCGAATAGACCTTGATTTGGCAGCGGTTGAAGTTGAGTCGTTTATGAACTGTGGTTTATAATGCTGTTGATACGAGGAGTTCGTTCAAAATGAGAAACGATCTGATTCCTTTATGGTAGCTTAGACCAACACTTAGGCTACTTTATTTTGATACACTAAACCTTAGAGCATGATTCTTCTGTTGCCCATCTGCCTTCCACCCAACGCTCTTACAACCCTATCGTAACTACAAAGTAATACAGATTATCTAACAAAAAGACAAAAAACATACAACAGCGAGGATTCGC
>QHKN01000030.1:0-146980 GCA_004366955.1 Fusarium humuli
ATGGTGCTTTGAGAGGTGGTGGTGTTTGTAGCGGCGGTGATGGCGGAGGTGGTGGTGCTTGCAGTGGTGGTGGTTGTTAAACTACCAGCTTGATGGTTTCCTACGGCTCCTTATGTATATTATAGTGCCACTGATTCCCATGAGACTTGGGGATTGTATCAACGTATTTCTTATGGTACCACCTCGTGATCTTCTTCCGACTTTGTGAATGTCACAGGTGCTTTCAACTCAATAGGGAGCTGACCGTCAAGGCCCAGCCATCATGCATGTATTCATCAATGATTAAACATTTTAATACTGCCCTGTAGTTTCAGGGGGATGTTATTTACCATTGTCTGTTGGGTGTAGCTTGCCAATATAGATCATGCCATGAAGTGGTAATGCATAAGACGTGCACACTGGGATATCCTCAAAAGACATAAAGGGAACTCAAGAGAAGTCTCACTCTCGTTTACCCGGCAATCCAAAATAGCTGTTTCTGATCAGACTCCAGTCGAGTCATCGTTCCATCGTGGCCAGTTCATCAGTGACAACGTCCCTCCTTATTGTATTCATCTCCAAGATCAGCAACTGGACTCGAGCATACAGAACTCTTTTTTCTCACCAAATTTGTCTCATGTTAATGTTGAAGAACTCTAAGAGTTTAAGTTAGTTGTACTGCATTGTGTATAGAGCTGTGCGAGGTTGATGTTTCCGTCTGTAGTGAAGCTTCAACTGATCTTTCACACAATCATCTATTCGAGCCAGTCTCATCCTTTCCAACCACGCATCGGCTTCACCCAATGTTACTCAATGCTAAGAAAACATGAGAGACAAAAGTACGATTTGTTTTATGCCATTTAGATGAGTTTTAGACAGGTTCTTTCCCATCTTTAGACTTGAAGGACAAGTGACTTGGAAGAATGATGTTATCAACAGCAGTATAGGGTAACCAGAATACAACATGAAGAGATCACCATCATCTCCTTCTAGAACAAAATTAACTTTTCCATCTTCCCTTAAACGGAGTGCAAAACCCACTTCCCTCAACCGCTATGTATCAAAAGAGAAACTACATCCGCGAGCGAATTTAAAAAATTGCGACGATAAGAAAATGTCTGCCGATATCCGAGGCTGACCCCCGGTCATTGCACCATTGTCTATGAAAATGGCGATGATAAGGGAGCCTTTTGTTTTCTAGCTTACATCTCTTCATTCCTCGCGGCAGATCTAGATCTTCAAAAGTTGCATATCTCGAAAAGATCGGAGGCGTCAGGATGAGCGCCGATACTCACGACGGCGTTAAGCCAACGCCAGCTACGACAGATATTGAAGCGACGGTGCTTCAAGATAATGAGAACCATGATGCCAATCTCGTCACGGCCACAGAAGAAGAGAATCTTCAGCGCGGTCTTCATGAGAGGCATCTGTCCATGCTGGGTATCGCAGGCGCCATTGGAACCGGTCTCTTCCTTGGTCTCGGCCAGTCTGTTCAAACAGGTGGTCCTTTAGGTGCACTGTTGGGCTATGCGACAATTGGTCTTGTTGTATGCGCTGTGCAATTCGCGTTGGGAGAAGTCGCTGCGTTGTTACCTGTCACCGGAGCGTTTGTGCGACATGCCGAGTTTCTCGTTGATCCAGCTTGGGGATTCGCAATCGGATGGAACCTAGTATATGGCAACATATTGTCTATCCCGTCTGAGATCACGGCCATTTGCGTGTTGTTCGAGTTCTGGACTGATATCAATCCGACGGTGTGGATTGTCATCTTCATTGTTCTGACAACCGTTGTTGGACTATGTTTTGTGCGCGTCTTTGGAGAGGTTGAGTTCTGGTTCGCTCTTCTAAAGATTCTACTGGTAAGTCTTTATAAAAAACTTCTAAAATATACAAAGTTTTTACTAACTTGCTCTAAAGGTCGTCTTCCTCATCATTTTGGGCTTGGTCATCAACTTGGGCGGTATACCTGGAACAGAGCGCATTGGGTTCAGGTATTGGAAGAACCCTGGACCTTTCGTCGAGTATATCGCGAGCGGAAACTGGGGCAAGTTCCTTGGATATTGGTCTGTCATGACCAGCGCTGTCTTCTCCTTTGCAGGAGTGGAATCTATCGCTATGGCAGCTGCTGAGACCAGAAACCCCCAACGAGCCATTCCCAAGGCTTGCAAGAACGTCTTTATCCGAATCCTCGTCTTTTATATCCTGGCTATTCTCATCGTCGGTATGTTAGTCCGAAGTGACGACGAGAGACTCAACAACCAGTCCGGATCCGCAGGTCAGAGCCCGTTCGTCATCGCAGCCTCAGCAGCTGGCATCCGTGCGATCCCATCCGTCGTTAACGCCGTTGTCATAACATCTGCATGGTCAGCTTCAAACCAGAGTCTTCTAGCCGGCACTCGTGTTCTCTACGGTCTAGCCCTCAAGCGACAGGCGCCTCAGATCTTCCTCAGAACGACGTCGTGGGGTGTGCCTTACGTCTGTGTTCTCTTCTTCACCTGCTTCATGTTCCTCAGCTTCATGAGCTTATCCAACGGAGCCATGACAGTATTTTGGTGGCTGGTCGACTTGACTGCGGCTGGAGTTTTGGTCTCTTGGTCTTCCATCTTGTTTAATCACATTCGACTACGACTGGCCATGAAGAAACAAGGCATCCCAGTTGAAAGACTCCCTTGGCACAACTCCTGGACTTGTAAGTAGCTACATCATCATATGATTGCCCCTGCTAACAGCAACAGTCTACTCCTCGTGCGTGGGGTTGTGCATGACGTTACTCATCCTGTTCACAAGCGGCTTCAGAGTCTTCACCAAGGGTAATTGGGATCCCGTTGGCTTTGTATCCTCCTACTTGTAAGTTTTACCTAGACATATATGAACCTGCCTATGACTAACTGCCCTGCAGAGATATTCCTCTTGTGACTGCAGCGTACTTGATCTGGAAGTTCGTAAAGAAGACAAAGATCGTATCGTTATCAGAAATCCCCTTACATGAGGCATTCAAAAAGTCAGAGGAAGAGCTCAATCATGAACGATGAGGTTCGAAGTTCAGAAGAGACTACATTATGTAATAGTAATACTACTACTTCTAAGTATAAGCGGTCATTGTTAAATACGGGCTGGATATCTAGGGAATAAACGTAGAGACACAGGCTCATGATAGGGGTGTTGTCGACACACATAGTGATATAAACTTGACACTCGGCAATAGCTGCGCAGCCTCATGGCAAACCACATATATGAGCAAACCAACAGTTCGCCGACACAAGAAAGCTTCTTTGGGTTTCAATCTGCACTTCGATGAGTGCTTGTTCCGCAGTGAAGAGTTGCCTACTTGTTTGTCTCAGGAGTATTGCCTCAGGAGAAGCACAACACAGACACACATCACAGGTTGTTGTCACTCGACAAATCAACATCAATAACATCAATGACTGACTTAATGTTAGATCAGATCCTATCATTGGCTCTAAATCCCGAGTCTCCGAGGTTGCCATTGAGTTATCGGAGAGAGCCTCACATCCATCTGTCGCAATCATGATGCATAGCATGAGACAATGGCTGGCCTCATTGACTGACCAAGCAACTCAAATGCTTACCTGAAAGGGACGTATTATGCTTTGCTTCCAAGTTGATACCGGATCTATGTTTACATCTCTGCACAGCCAGATAGCGATCGTGCCGAGTTGCCTGAAGAATGTCACTCGGGAGCACACTTCCCTCTCTCAAGGATGTCACCACCAATCTTTACTCCTGGATGTAAAAAATCTCATTTCACGATAGATTCATGCACGATAAACCCGGCCTGATAAGCCGGTGACATTTCCCAACCTTTCGACATCATGCGTGCCAGCCACTTACAACACCACCCTCGGCAATAAACACTACATGGCAAAAGCCTCGGATCAAAAGGCCTAACTGTTTCACTTGAAGCAAAAGAGTTCAGCGGGCTCAAACCAACAGGTCTTTCAGCCGCTGTCCAACAGAGATGCCGAAAGCTTGAAAGGTTACAACGCGCAACACCACAAACTCTAACAACCCAACCATCACCAAACCTTCAGCCCTGGCTAATCTCCCTTTCCCCGAAATCTACTGAAACGACGGTGACTGTTTGCATTGAGAGTTCACATGGTCCAAGCCTTTTAGTAAGAGGGGACTCTTTTTCAGCTCACCAGCATAGCCATCCTCCAGAAAGTCAAATATCATCAAGTTTAAGCTATAATGACGATCCATTGGGCTTGACTCGTGGGCTACTGAAACGTGACACATGGCCAATCCCCACCTCTTAAGGAAACTATCGAGCAGAAACAGAGTTTCGGTCCGTAAAGAGATGAAAGCCTAACGACAGTAGCAGCAAGCTTAGTAACCCAACTACCTAACTAGAGGCATCGCGGCAATTGTTATTGAGAACTATCGGGGCCGAGAACAGACTCCTGGTTCCACTCGCTTACATGTTCATGAGTCGTAAAACAAGCTGAAGCAAATGACGATGATTGCCGCTACCCGTTGACTAAATTCTCTAGAGGCTGAGTTTGGATCCGTGCCTTGGGACTTGAAGAGGGGCGGCGTTTCGTTCTCGATGAAGCCACGAAGCCTAAGGCCACGATGATGTACTTTACGGTAGATGGAAAGGTAGCAAGGTTGGCTTGGGTTAGGCTTTGGGCTGATATTGATAGACAGGACAGGTCCATGTTTACCATGTTCGGGGCCATCCGAAGGGAAGGCTGTAGCCACAGATCTACAGTTACGAGGAGACTTCGGACCGAGTATCAAAAGCCGAAGTCAAAGTCAGGTATTCTAGATTACATCTTGGCGTCGGGTATTAGGATGCTGATGCAGGACTCATGCTTGTGCATCCTTCAAAGGCTTACCTACCCAACCATGACAATAGGAAACTAAAATGAATTGCTTACCGAGTTTGGCGATTATATGAGAGTTGATATGTCTTCAGGGGGTTGGCTTGAGTTGTGTTGGTTCTTTTCTACTGCATTCATTTATAATCACAAGGTAGACGATCCGTCAACAAGACCGAGACCAACCTCGAAGCTAACATCCTGAAAGCCAAGCGTTACTGTTACTGTTACTGTTACTGTTACTGTTACTGTTACTGTTACTGTTACTGTTACTGTTACTGTTACTGTTATTGGTGATGAACTGAAAGCCAAGACTGGCTGTCCTTAGACTAGGCACAAGTTAAACTCGACAAAGTTCAGCCCTGGCGTGATGTGATACTTGCCTGCCACGCTTCACCAACATTCCAGTCAGACTCCTCTTCTCCCCGAACCCATCAGTCTAAATTTCTCGCTTCTCTATTTTAAAAGCAATCACGGACCTCCGCTCAGTACCCAACTTAACCGACTGAAGCTAGCTTAACTACACGCCCCAAACCATGATCGACAGCTGGTTCAAGAGTTTCCTTGCCTGCCACGCCTGCCAAGAAAGAAATCCCCTTGCTCTTTTCCCATTGAGGCACAAGAAACCGAAATTAGACTGAAACTGTAAAAGGAAAGAGAGGATAAAAACTTGTAGTAAGCGAAAGCGAAAAACCTCGTGGTTTTGACTTTTGACTTTAACCTTGAAACCCGGAAACAATCGCTCGGGAATGAATTACGGTACGAGATTGCGCATGTTGGGCTAATGGAAAAGTCCATCACATCATCACATCCCTTCTTGACATGCAGACAGTTTGAATAGAAGGAGAGGAATGTGCACCGAGTGGTCCGTTCATCATGACTCTATCCTACTGTGCCTCTCACACTCAAATCTGACAGTTCCTTTCACCCCCTGCTCTGTAACCAATAATTAAACATTCCTGGGGTGGCCCATGAACTGCTTTCGGAGATTAAAACGCTGAGAAGACCGGTAAACGAGAGAGAACGGAACGGAAGAGAAGTCTGGGCGCAACCTTGAATCACTATACTCGAAACATGGGGTTGTCTTGTGTTCTTCTTGTTCTTTGCTTGAGACATTTCTCTACAGATAGTCTGTAGCGATTAGATTAGATCAGCGGTGAACTATTGATTCTGCGGGCGACAGACATGATATGACATGGCACTCACTCACTGGACATGCACACGAGTCCAACGGTTCCATTCTCAATGCCTGATTGTCTCACTTACAGTTTGGAGTAGAGTCAAGAACTCAGAGTCAGGTTGACTCAAGTCGGCAGTTTTGCCTGACCAGTCACTACAACAACTCAGTTATTGTGATACATACAATGCCAAGTTCCGCGTCAGCCCATACTCTACGGGCAATATGATAGATGATGTGAATAGCTTCCTTCGCTTCTCCCATCCACCATCACATCACCACCACCACCACCACCACCACCAACTCAGAGTCCTGACAACTTGTAAAATTGCCCAAGAATCCATCGCCCCAATAATCGTCTCGGACATATCACGCTACCCTCCCAAAGCCCGCCTCACCTTTTTCTTCTTTCAGTTATTCTTGTGTCTTATTCGTCCATTTTCCTCCCCACACAGCCATTCCAGAACTCATGCCGTTCGCCCTAACAAGACTACCCCTGCTTATTGGCCGCCACGTTCTCGCCTTGTTTTTTTGTCCCATTCTCTCTTCCATTTTTTTCCCTTTACTTTTTTCTCACAAGCGTTGGTTGTAACGCCCGCCCCACGATGCACAAGCGTGTGGAATCTGACCAATCTGATATCATGGAGCAGGGGATGCTAAAGTGATAATCTGCATCTGTTAAGCTGCTTTTGTCTGCTTCCGTTCAAGTCTACAGTCCTGCAGGTCGAGACGGGAGCGCCGTAGCGGCTGCGGTAGACCAGAGCTAGTCGGCCTGGGCCCTGAACTCTTGAGCTGTCATGTCACTAAGTTGGTTCCAGGATACGACACTGAAGTCATCACCAAAGTACTGTCTGTTCCACAGCATCACCCAAGTCACATAGCAAGTTGAACACGAGAGAGTAAAGTAGTATGAGTTGAGATATCTCAAAAGGTTTGTCTTTCATTCATTGGATGATCGGCAGATGCATCTTTTTGTGCGAGGTGCCGTCTTCCCTCAGTAAACGTATGTGCGCAATGTAAAGCGATGCTTTATGCGCTGTGGCTATTGAGCCATATCTTCTTCTCTAATCTGTAAGCAAGTGTCAAATCCCAATGACATCTTGTCTTTGTCTTGTTTCCCTTCTTGTAGGAAAAAAAAAGACGAACTCCTCCATCCAGACCGTCATGATAAAAAGTAGAAAGAGGTATCTCTGATCCAGTACAAGTGCAAGCCATGGCCATTCTTCCCGCTTCTATCAGAAAAAGACAGCGCCTTTCCAAGACAGTGATAGCAGTAAACAAAAACGAGGAGTACAAAAAAACACAAATGTTCGTTTCCGATGCAAGCATTCGTTATCCTCTGGTATATCCGGGTTCCAATGGTGGGCCAGTCTTGGCTGGTAGAAAAAGACAGAAATAGGAATCGGACAACTCCATCTTCCATGTATTCCGTCTTGGTAGAAAAAAAACAAAAAGTGCCTCCCATAAAAGTCTCGATGCGCCAAACATCATGCTTCTACAACTGATATCTTCCCATCCTCATAAGATTTGAAAAGACAAAACTCCTCGCTTTTTAAATAGGTATTTTGTGAGTGAAGTAAGAAAATTTTGTGACAAAGGAAATGTGAATAAATAAAAAACCGGAAACGCTGGTCCAAAATGGGGAATACAAGGCCGAAAAGAAACAATCCCGGACTGTCATTCATAGGTCGTAAAATATTTTTGGTAGGCGTATCCTTGCACGGCTTTGGTAATGGTTCCATTGAATGGAAAGTTCCCCTGGGTGTGGATATGTAGGTCCAAGGGTCGATATTAAAACATCGAGTAATATCCAAGGTAGTAAGTGGTGGTAGAATAAAACAGTATCCTCGGCCTGTGGGTTTGGGGCCTCGGTGGTATCTCATCCAGGTAAGGTCGTAATGGTAGTAGGGTTGGCTTGTGTTCAAAGCAAGAGACAATTCATGTCTCGAGCTCAATAACAGCCTTGAAACGTAGGCATAAAGGGGACCTGTTGATGGAAGGGTACGTGGTGCTGAAGCATCGGTACCTGTTGAACGTATTTAACCATATCCCAGATGGGGAAGTATGATTTGGGTTGGCAAGGAGCTTGCACGGGAACCTGAGCCTGGACTGGCATAGGGACCTGTTGGCAAAGCATGGGTTGATGGGGAACGGCCACTGGCACGGGGACGGGTCCAGAGTACTTCTGGGGGACGAATTCCTGGCTGTGGTAGATGAGTTGATGTTCCTTGTGATCCTCAGGGTCGAATGTGTGTGGTGCGAACTCAGGGGGAGTCTGAGGCATCTGGCGTTCCTGTTCAAACTCGTCGTCCAGGTCATCAATGGTAGAGTCGCTTGAGGTGAGCGAACCCTCATCGTCAGAGGAGGCGGGTGACAAAGGCGAGTCGTAGTCGTAGTCGTCAATGATGGCATCCTCGGAAGAAACGTATTCGGTGATGTGGTTTGGTGATGCCGGTGGTGTCGGTACAACTGACATGGGCGGCACGGTAAACATGGAGCAGGACATGATCATGTTTCGGAGCTCAGGAAGAGTAATCCGCTGCTCGGGGATAGGTTCGAAGATTCGTCCCAGAATGTCGTTCAGTTCATCCGACAATGGGAGAATGGTCTTCAGGAAGTCCTTGGATCCAGCGTAGGCACGGTAAGTAGAGTCCTGGAAAGAGGCTTGCTTCCATGGGTTGCGTCCACAAGTGAGGTTGACGAGAATAACTCCAAGGCTCCAGACATCATTGGGGGCGCATAGATAGTAAGGCTTCCTAGCAGAGGGGTCCAGGCATTCTGAAGAGAAGAAAAGAAAATATGTTAGTTGTGTCCATGGCAATACATCATAGAATAAAAGGGGTTGCGAAGGGGAGACAAGGGGGAAGGTGATATGTACCTGGACTCATGTAGAAGGTTGAACCGCATCCGTAGTCCTCAGATCGATCATCAGAAGTAGCGAGGCCGAAGTCAGCCAGCTTAACAGTGTCTCCGTGGTCTGTAACCAAGATGTTCTCCGGCTTGAGGTCCCGATGGTAAATTCCAAGGTTGTGGCAGTGTTCAACGGCATCCAGGATTTGGAGAAAGATATTCCTTGATAGTTCATCCTTACCAACATATTGACCGCGCTCTGTGATGTTCAAGAAGAGATCGCCCTCAGGGCAGTACTCGAGAATAACATAGATGCAGTCAGGATCATTCACAATCTTAAGCATCTGGACCACGTTGGAGTGTTCCGACGCCTTCCAGTGAAGACGGATCTCTCGTTGTTGGTAGGCAAATTGTCTTTGTTCCAAAGGGGTTCCATCGGGATTGAACTTGCTCAAGCACTTGACAGCGTATTTACCTCCGGTCTTAAGGTCGACAGCCAGGTAGACGACGCCATAGGCGCCAGTTCCAAGGATGTCAGTCAGCTGGAGAGTGCCCTCAAGCACGCGGCCAAGCCTGGCCTCCGGGGCGAGAGGAATACATCGGGCCTGGAAGTGTCGTGGGGCAGCAAAGGGCTGTTGAACTGTGCACTTGGGGTGATCGAATCCAGGCGAGGGCGGAGGGGTTTGGTAACCGAAAATGGCATGTTGCTGCATGTTAACTGGTTGAGTCTAACAAATTCCTAAAGACTGGGTATATGGGTTGAAGTAGATCCTAGGGCCGGAAAGATAATCCAAAATGGCACGGTAGACAGAAAATGAAAAATAGAAAACAGATGTTTTCCTACGGCCAGCAAAGGATCCTGATCCAAAGTCCAGTCCAAATGGGTCGAGATTAAAAAGTCCCTGGGTTGTAGTTGAAGTAGTTGTATTTGAGGTCCCGATGGCCGAATCAACGGGTCGAGAAGAGATGAGAGATGTTAGAGTTGAAGTTGTCGGCCTTCCGGAGATTGTCGATGGAGTTTGTGATTGTACCGTAGTCGACAAGAGTAGACCTTGAGGTCACGTCTGCGAAGGTGGAAGAAGGTGCCGGAAGGAGTGTCGTGAAAGTGGTGATAGAGGTTCCTCAAACTAGATCCGGCCCAGTTTGGAGATGGGCAGAGGCAGTAGATAAGTTAAGCAGTCTCTAGCGACAAGGACAAGGCGGACGAGCGCAGAGCGAGACACACCCAAGACAAAGATACGTACCACACCAAGTTCACGCCTCGGACTTGGGAATTGCGTGGATTGAGACCCACCAACTCATTTGACCCCTGTCCATTGGAGAGATTAGTGACATGGGGGGCCTTGCCTTGGCCTCGTTGTGCGTTAATGCTCTATTCTTGTCTAGGCGTAGAGTCGAAGGGATGGGGGGGCGTCTTGGCTTGAGGCGTCGGCTAGCTTCACAAGGAATGGTTTGGTCTGGTTTGGTGACGCTGAGCAATATACGAAAAGGCAAGGATCCGTTAGATAGTTGAATAAAGTGGTCCTCTGTGTCACTGCCTCCAGGCCACGACACACCATGGTCCTCTCAGGTTCTGCGCGGACCCACCATCTCTTTGGGCTGTCGCTCGCAGTCAGAGTCTGAGTCTTGCGTCTGAGTCTCAAGTCTCAGCACTAACGCCATCCATCGGCCCACTGGTCGACCACCTGTCGCCGACCACTCACAAGCGTGTGGTGGCAGATCTCTAGCATCCAGGGCGGTGCTCTGTGTGCTTGTGTGTGCTCTGCTGACACCCCTAGAGTGCACTGTGCCGTAGCCGTCTTTGTGCTGCGTGTCCTCTCTGTAACTTGACTGGTTACTCTCCACCCGTCGGGCGAATCGTCATAATCAACCGCCCCCGTGATGAATCACAGTTTAGTTTTTTCAGCGCAGTGCCGTAGCGTAGCTTTGCCTCCCATGCCATGCCATGCCATACTCCGTCTCTTGCAATCACCGGCCGGCACGGCGTAGGGCGGGGACTACGGAGCCCGGGTTTGCTTTGCTTGACTCTTTTGCTATCGTATGCACTGTGGTATTGTTGTGTCGTGCGGTCTGTTACATAACTCGACTGTAATTAATGACCAGTTAGTTAGAGTATCAGAGTTTGAGCCCAGCCGAGTTTCCCGTATAACATAGCATTTTTGCCTTTCACCGGACCTGCTTCAGGAGAACAACTGGAACGAAACAGCAAACCTTCGTCTTTGAACACGACGAACAAAACAGAAAATCGGCCGTGCAGCAAGCGATTGGCTCGTGAGCCCCAAGTATAGAACAGAGTGGGTGTCTGTGGCGCTTGACGACGTGTTTGCACAAAATGGAATGCATGAAGTCATGGAGACAGAAAGACCCAAGACTCTGACCCGTTCTGAGTCTGGCAGCATACGTGCCTCAGGTTATGAAAGGAAGGGGGGGCTGAAATGTGAAATGTGAAGGAAAGTGTGAACTGGCACCACTGTTGCAGGACGATCCCTTCACTAATGAGGGTCGCTACTTCCTCTACAGCGTTTTACTGGCTGAGGGGAAGGTACCATGCTAGGTGGGTAACAAGAAATGTCCTCTGAGGCTTAGGCTATCAAAATAAAGTAGCCTAGATGCCTCTCTAATTCGCCAAAAGATGACTAAATCATTTTGTCTCTTATGCTTACGACGATCAATTCTTCTGACACCCTGCGGCATGCATCACACATATTGAGGCTAAAGCGGCTAAGCGCTGCATAAGTTTATGCCAACCTCTTTAACCTGAACTTTGCTTTTCACTAATAATGACTGTGTTATTTTTGTGCAGTAGAGCAACCCCGCGATAAGATCGACATTCTTTCCTGAGCCATGGTTGAACCTTCAACTCTGGAAAGACTCAAAGTACCGGGCCAGTCTTGAGCTATGATTGGTGCAATAAGAGAATGTATTAAATATCGAGATATCATGTCACGCTCATCACATTTCGACAAGGCTGACATGGGAGAATATGAAATTTGCTTATTCCACCCTGATCAACGAAGCAACATGGTGTTTCATCCATAAGCGATGTGATGGTGGTGGTTGTATGGAGAACAGAAGGAGCAGGAACAGCACCGCAACATGAGGCTTCCTTCAGTTCCAGTCCAGTTGCCCTTGTCTTGTCTGACTATGAGATCTGAAGCGAGGCCTGCCATTCTGTCACTCAGTTAAGCCAGTCACTCATTTCATCCTTCAGATATTACTGTCTCTGCACGTATCCGTCTAACGGCATACCCTCGAACGGGCCTCAACCGTGCTGGCAGGTTTTTGTTTGCAGACAGCTCCCGTTACTGGCACAGACCCAGACCCTGGATTACGCAGTATTACTCGAAGCAGACAGATGCAGCGTCGACTTTCTGTACTGCACTGTAATGTAATGTAACCTGTGCGCAACCTCAACCTTGCCCGGGTGCATCAAGTACCACCCAGTGGTCCCAGGCCGCGGTGAGATGCAGGCAGACTGTGTGCTGTGTGCCTCTACCCCTGTCCGGTAGGACTTTGCTCTTCTGTCAAGAGACCCCTTCAGGCCCTTGGAACAGGCCACGACGGGACAGTGAGGCTGACTGTGGGAAACGGTTGCAAAAGAGGCGTCCAATGAGAGGCTGTATACGGCTAAGGGAATGTGCCCCGCTGTCCCTTTCTATCAAAAGCCTGTGATCTTTGTCAAGGTTGTGTTGTGTTGTGTGCGTTGTATCGTGTTGGATGGATGCATGGTTCTCACTCTTTTTACTGATAACGGGTTTACGGTGTGAATGCCAATGTGACTTGGGTTGACTGACAGGACAGGCAGACCCAGGTTGGTTCTTGGTTCCTGTCATCGAAACGTTGACGGGTATCGTACAGTTACTGTGCCTCTCTCAAGCCCCCCGGATCTGAAGGATTAGGATTAATTAAGGAATTGAGGCATGCCCTGCCGTTACACCTTGTCTGTCAAAATGTGTGAGATCTTGATCACTTGCTTCTCCCGGTCAGGTTTTTTGTTCCAGCCACGAACCATTATCGCATGACTGTCGAACTCCTCGAACATGTTTCTCTATATGCATCCGAGTGGAATTCATGAATAAAGTCAGAAGTTCAGGTGAAGCAATCATTTACCGTACTGTAACTCCGGATATCCAGATACTGTCTCGGCTACCCTATTCCATGTCGATATGACAGTTGGAATTTCTTTCGAGGGACCCCGGTATTCTTGTCGGTTCAACAAGTGTTGTTCAGTGGTCCCCTCTCCCCTGTAGATCGGGGAGACAAGACACTGTTTAGTCTACGGTGTCTCTAGGTTACTGAACAGTTGTCAATTCAAGACGGGTCGATGGGGAACGGGCCCTTCTCACTGACCAAGAGAAGCGGTCTGGCAGTTCAAAAAAGGACGCTTCACCGTGATTACCAATTAACTATCGAAGATGCAAGTCCAAAACCACGGGCGCATCTAAACCGTTCAGGGCCTAGCACCGAGATGATGTTGGAGATCTCGGTCTGCCCTTATTCCCCGTTTGTTGCCCTGTGCTCCCTCAAAGACCTAGGTCGACCAACAAGAAACAAACTTGGAGATCCACCTCTACACAGAGTGAGGCCGCTTTGCTTTGCTTGGCTTTGCCTGGGTCACAAGGATCCCCTTGGAATCGACCCATCTTGCGCCAGCGAGCACTGATTCTGTGGTGGCCCTTGGAACAAATGTCCGGCGTTCTACCTAAGTTAATCTCCAGAGTCAAATTGAGTCCGGGGCGTCGATCATACACTATCTACTGTAGCTGAAGCATAGCGTGCTGGGCAAGACCAGGAGGGACGAGCTTCTTGGCCATGCTCGGCCGCCGTGGCCATCGGCAAAGTTGGTGTTTCGGTGTACGAATAATAATACAGTATGTTATGCATGGGCTGATTTGTGCGTGCTGTGACTTGTGTGTGTTTTGACTGCTGGTCGAAACCTGCCTGACCTGCTCTACTGCAGACTAAACTCGACCAAAGACCAGCAGTTCTCTCTCACCACGGCAATGCACAGTAGGTCGAATCCTAGTCCATTATCAGCTGCTCTTATGCATAAGCGATACCGTTAAGCGTTGGAACTTGCCAGACCAAGACCACATCGTGTGCTGCAAGAATAAGAAGCAGCAAATCGGGACAATCCTTTGTGCAGTTCCAGGATACGGCGCAGGTTCTGGTTCTGCTTCGAAAGGAAAAGGTTTCCCAGATAATTACAGCAAACCTATATCGATCCAATAGGGAGTTCCCCCTTCGCACTGCCGGTCATGCACTCACTTAGAAGAGAGCTATTGCGCAGCTACAGTGAGCTCTGAGTCATGACAATGCGTCTATTAAGACGTCAGCTATCGTGCCGTACAGTAGAACTGCAAATCAACAAGCCCTCCTCCTGCTTTTAGATCAGGAGATGATGAATGGGAAATAAAGGCACAAGCTTCAACACACACCATCAACTGCCGCCAGGCTCACTTCCCCGGGGCCATGGATGCGGTTGTTTAGTTTAAACTGGCGGTGGTAGTGCCGTAGCAGGATCAACATGACACCTTGGTTTGGTGATGAGCGATATCTCGACCATTAATGTTGTTTCTAGGCCCGATTAAGAGATCCTTGCGTTTCAATCATGTCCTTGTAGGGAAACATTACGAACGAGCTCGGACTTTTAGTTTTGGTCTGATAACGATCTTCAGATCGATCTTGTTAGCCAGGAGTGTCACATGTAATGTGAAACCCGATGAACCAGTTGTTGTTTCTGAAGATAACCAACTGCCTATTTTCGTCTACATCCATTGTGAACACCACCATGAGATGTAAATAAACATGAACCGTCTTAAACGTCTTCAACTCTATCATGGCGCTAGGGCAGTTACGTCTCCATTGTGGCCCGATAGTGATACTGAGACTCTCCGTTGTAGATTCACCGCCAAACGTTGGATGCGTCTGCAAGGGCTTGCTTTACGTAGCGTAGCGTGTCCATGCAAGGGATGAGAGAGGGGACGAATGCAACGCTGTTGAACACACAAGAACCGTCACGGGGTTTCTTTTCTCTCCACGGCAGACGAGCATAACGTTGATCAAGATCTGAGCCAGCTACTGTCAATCGTAATTGGCTTTCTTTGCTTTGCCACCATCTCGCGGCAACTCGAGGCCGATCAGCCCAGAATATTACCACAAGGAGAAAGTCAACGTTGTCACCTTGGCCAAAAGTTTAAAGCAGTGGTCTCGAACCTCTCAACGGCTAATCCATTGGGTGGTGAGAGTGGACGGGATGACATCCGGCAGTCCTTGGTTCTCCATCACATTGCGTGCATGAATTTCGATTTCAAGATCCAATTGTTTAGGTAGTGAAAAAGATGGTGTGATGGATGGAATGGACTAAACCAAACGTCACTTTGACTCTCGCTTGGAGACGGAGTCCGGTACATACAGTAAACTTTCGGTTGTGTCCGTGGGGCCATCTCGATAGTAGAGTTCAAGTCCAGAGTGGAAGAGGAAAGGAGAAGACGTCCCGGACACGAGACAGAGAAAGAGACTCTGGTTCCTTCCGTCATCCGTGACCCGTGCCATGTGTTTGTGGAGGTGCCGCCGTTACGGAGCGGAGCCCCGGGGTAGGACACGGAGCATCCAACGGTTACCCTGTATTCCAGAAGTTGATATCATCAAGAATAATATCAGGTATTACTCCGTATCCGCATTCTATACTCTGATGACGGTCAAGCTGACACACTCAGGTATCTCAATACATCATCTGATCTATCCGAACCCTCCGTATACCTCGTACACCTCGTACACATACAAAACACCATAGTGTCATTGCATTGATCATCGCGCCGCATGGCACCGGAAGCTGAAGATCTCGACACGCCTATCTTTGTCATGATGATCCCCCGAACCCCCCCCCTCAAACACAGAGTGATAATCCGATACTTTACTTGACTGGACGGGATTTTCGATATTGATGAAACTCTTGCAGGGAAATAAGGACGAAACCACCAATGGCCAGATCCTAGCATCAGCTCAGCGCAGAGCCCCTTCAAGTTCAACGAACCACGTCGCTTGAGTACGCCGATCCTGACGACACTTGATGCTGCTCTTTCGCCACCGTCCATGATCCATCGTCATAATGTCTTGCCTTGCTCTGCCACCCTTGGCCCTCACGCGCTGCCTCACCGTTTAGAAAGGGCTTCAAGGGCAATTAGTTTGAGGGAACTAAGATCCATTTCGTTCGTCTTCCCGCCCCCTGTCCTGCCCAAAAGAGTCACCGTTAGCGAGGTCGAACCGCCGAAGCGAGTGAGTGAGGCTGCGAAAAAGCAAAGAAACCCACTCTTTCCCTTGCTTGACCCGTGGGAGATTTCGTCTGTCGGTAATTGGCCTGGGCGTAATCTCCGTCGCAGGATCTGTTACAGATGTGTAAGAGCCGGCGATCAGGACGTCTCAATATGTAATTGACTGCACATCATAATCCAGGGCACTGAGAGAGTGAGTCTGAGTCTCTCACGGATAGAGACAGCATATCGATCGGCAAACTAGCAAGGTCTGTGTCGTCGGGCAGAACCGAATGAGTTACAGTACTAATACTAACATTGGACGATCCAACGTCAAACCCTCGAATTGTGCTCAACCAAGCCAAGTTTCGATCATCAAAAGCCTCACGTCCATCACGACAATCATGACCAGTAAACACACAAGATCATCAAACAATCATCAAACAACTCAACTCGTAAGATCACTGTACACTGTACAACTCTGCTCGCCCTGCCTATCCGTAGCACTACCAGCAAATTGATCCTTCTCGTGCAACCTCATTGACGTCAAAGCAAGGACTCCCCGTCCCCGAGTAATACCCTTCTGGCCATCAATCACATCCCGGCTTTGACCATGACCAACCGCTTCGCTTCCCAGCCAAGCGACTTACACAAGAGTCGCAGCACATCAGCCGTATTTCCCTCCCTTGCTAGACTAGACTAGACGAGACCACAGAGGCGAAACTATCATCAGTCATCTACAGCAAACATTATCTCAACCACCCCCCGTACAACATCAACTGCCAAGAACACAATAACAGCGGCAATCAAATCCCACCAACAAAGCACCGTCGTGACATGTGCTCGTTTAGCCTTGATTGCCCGCAACGCCCGCACCTCGCTCGGTCCTAATTCTACTGTTACCAGGCTGTCAAACATCAGCCTGGAATGGGATATCACATTCGCACATTCAGCTCAGCAGCCTAGAAAATTTATTTTGCCCTGAGCTAGCGTAGGCAGTTATTCGTTTGCCTTGTCTGACATATGCTCACGCGGGCAAAAAATAAAGTCAAGCCCACGTCTGCATCGCCACTCTACTAGGCTACCCGTGCCTGGGAGCCTCATCCCAATTCCAGCTGCGCCAAGCGGATTCCTCCGTACGAGCCGGGCGCTGAAGTGACTCGGAATGCTGCGAGTACGAGATCACGTCTCGTCTCCGCATGTGAAAGGACAACGGGACAGCAACAAAATCACTCTCATCGCCGATCAAACAGCAAACAATCCGCGCAAATAGTGGTTCCATTCAATAGTGGTCTAGGTTATTACAACATTGTAGGCATTTGTTCCAGAAAACCCACGTCCAAACATGCAAGAAGACTCCCTAAAACTCCAGCAACTTCTAGCTTGCTTCTCCAATCTAGACTTCCATAGTTCGGCCGTATGCGAGACATTGGACAAAAGGTGAGACACAGCAAGGCATGACATAAAAAACGGCGGTGACACGTTCAGAGACATCGATCAAACAACCACATGTTTTGAACCAGCCGTATTCATCCCTTCCTTTGTCTAGCCAAGTCTATTTTCCCAATCCTTAGATGCCTGTCCCGCATGCTTTTGTTTCTAAACAGCGTCATGACTCCATTATCCGAATACCTTAGCATCCCACTCAGCGGCGTATAGGCCCCGCCTTCGACGTAAAGAAGGGATGGCGCAGTGCATCAGTCGGCTTGATCCTCTTATCTGGGTTGAGCGTGAGACAGTGCTCAAGAAGATCAATAAAGTGGTTCAGGTCCTTCGTTTCCGCATCGTTCATGCCTGTCGACGCAGCCATGAGTCTTGTCCGAAGGTCCCGTGTTGGCTTAACCACAGCCATGGTCTTGACGGTAGTCTGTAAGCGCAGTTGGTTAGTTATCGATTCCAAACAAACAGTTCTAAAAGAGGAAAAGGATGATTCCAAGCAAATGTGAATGTCTACAAGGGCTGAGCGCTTGGCCAAACTTCAGCACCCGTTGAACTTTGCATGTAAGTGATATGCAAGCCATCGTGGCTGATGCTGAGAGGGAGTTCGATCTGCCGAGACAAAGCAGGTCATGTCATGCGGCCAGATCCAATCTCGAAAGGATCGTGAGGCGTCCCATCACCTCATCCCATCTCACCACATCCCACATCTCTCCTCGGGTCTGGAACCCCGCAAGGGCGACTTAGATCCAACATGTCTAATGTTTTAATCTAGAAACCGTTGGGTGGGTGATGTTCATCGTGAGGTGTCCCCACATATCCCGAGCGCTTCCATCTGCAAGGGAGTCGGCGCTTACGCTCGCAGAGCCCCCATGAAGGAACAGCCCCCAGCCATCCAGTCATCATGGCAAAAATAGTTCAGACAACGCGTGGAAGGCCACCAAAAGAGTGGCCGTATGGCGCTTGGAAGTAGATGCAGGGAGCAGTGCATGGCAAGAAACAACAACAAATAACAGAAACGTGGAGGGAGTGAATGGAATCATAACATACCTTGTCCAAAACCTTGTCTCGCTCAACGCTGATGAATTGTCCCCTGTCGTCAAAATGCATAGGCGCCAATTGACCACGCTTGAACAACTTGGGCGTGAACCTTCCTCTAATCTCCATGATGGCCTTGAGCATCTGGTTGTTGCTGTCTCCAGCAAAGAGGATCTTGCCTGTGTACATCTCATACAGGGTACAGCCGATGGACCACATGTCGACAGAATAGTCGTAAGGAATACCTAAGATAATCTCTGGAGCTCGGTAGAATCGACTGACGAGATATGGTGTAACGTCCATATGCGCACTCGCTGCATCGGTCTTGTCGATGGCTGTACCTAAATCACAAATCTTGAGTACGTTACGGGTTTCGTTCACCTGCATACGTTAGCAAGCGCTTCAACAATGTTGTTGAAGATACGTACCAAGATGTTGTCAGGTTTAAGATCAGCATGAATGATGCTGCACTTTCGCATGTGTGCCAGAGCAACAAAGATCTGGTATGCGTATGCTCGCGTCGCTCCAAGATTGATGCCTACATTGTTGCCGAACTTCTTGAGGACTTCCCGCAAGTTCATACTCAAGTTCTCGAATACCATACAAAGATGGCCCTTGTAGTCGAACGAGTGCTCAAACTTGATGATATGCTTACGACCCTCAGGGTCAGCCTCGTTGAGCTTCTCCAGAATAGCGATTTCGGTGTAGCCTCCCTTTCTGAGGGCATCGTTGTTTCGCATCATCTTGATGGCAACGACCTGCTTTGTGGTTATGTCGATGGCACGGGCGACACCCGAGAACATGCCCCTTCCAAGTGCTGCTTGGATCTGATATCGGCCGTTCAAAACTTCACCGATACGAATCTTGTAGTAACCGTCCTTGTCATCGCCTTCAAGAATACCCCCTTTAATGGCTGGCATATCAGGGGCTTTGCCGTCACCCTCAATAGGTGCTACGGGCTCGACAGGCTTGGTCGCATACTTCTCCTCGTCGAAATCGTCGGCAAACATATCGAAGTCATCGTCTTCATCGTCGCCAGCCTTCTCGGCAGGCTTCTCTGCAACTTCATCCTGTGGCTGTTGTTCTGTTGTGATGGGATGCTGCTCACCATGAAGTACGACGTGTCCATGTCGAAGTTCATCTCGTCGTTCGTCCTCCTTCATGTCCCCGGTGGGGTCATAGTCAGCTGCAGAGGGACCATCCTCATCATCCTGGATTTTCGCATGAGAATTCATCAATTCATTGTCATCAAGGAGGTTGATTCCCCCAGGCGACATTCCAACATGAGATGCAGGTGAGCGAGGTGATACAATATCTGCACCAATGGTCAGCAGTGGTCGTCCATGAGAAGATCTTGACATACCCGATCGAGGAGTACGAGGGCTTGCAATTTCGGATTGCGTTCTGATGGGCGTGTCGGGTACGGTAGATGCAGGGGAATCAGCGCGTGCTTTGGTGGCTGCGGCTCCTACAGCATGTAGCAGGAGAGGAGTTGCCGAACTGGACTTAGCCAGGATCTCCTCACGTCGCTTACGGCGTCGTTCAATCTCAGCTTCTTCGTCAATAGGCTCGGGCTCCTCATAGTCGGGCTCAGGCTCAGGTTCCGATTTCCGTTCGGGCTCTTGCTGAGCTGCTGGCTGGCTGTTTCCTGTTAGTACTCTCATCTGACCCTTAGATGAGGAAACGTACTGCTGAGAAGTCTTGGAAGGGCCACGTCCATTGGTAAAGCCTTGATCAGGTTTAGCATTATATCCCTGGGCGCGTGAAGCCTCTCCTACAGTCGTCCTCTTGGACATTGAACCGCCATCCCGCGAGTTGTCATCGTACTTGAGTTCTCTTGGCCCACCGTTGCGACGATCGTGGCCTTCTTTCACGAACCGATCTAGTCTGCCACCGTCCGCGCGTCGAGATCCCTGAGGGGAGCGACTTCTATTTCGAGGTCGTTTGTTGGAATATCGATCTCGGTCTCCGTTGCGATAGCTGTCTCTGTCGCGGCTCCGATCGCGGCCACCGTGGCTGTAGTTGGATGCGCGCGATGCAGGTTGGTCATCGTACGGCCCGCGAGGCTTGCGGTGATCATCGCGTCGAGCGTCCTCGTAATTGTGGCGAAAGCTTCGATCTTGGTCGCGGGACCGGGAGTTGTAATAATCTCTATCTCTGCCCCTGTCGTCGTGAGGTCGCTTGTAGCCACGAGGTGAGATGCTTCGTCGGGAATTATTGCTGTATCTAGATGCCGTGTCGTGGTCCGGAGTCGAATGTCTATCTTTGTGTCTGTCTTGACGGTCAACACTGCTTCCTCCAGTGTGCTGCAGTGAAGTTGCCTTCAAATCTTCTGCGCAATTCTCGACGATCTCGCCTTCGTCCGAACTCGACGTCATTTTGACGAAGATACTTATTGGATCCTTAGGCCTTTAAGTATAGAGAAAGAGAAACAGTGTCAGCGCTGGGATCTGAGGAAAGCAGAGTGCAATGGGAAAAGAGCCCAACCGGATCAGTAGTGACTCGAGTGCCGATGGTGTGGTTTGTTGACAGTTGTAATAAAGTAAACAAGGGGAAGCTGGAGCGCAGTCCAGATGAAAAGAATGATATGTACGGATTGAAGATGCGTGATTGAGCGTAAGTGTTGCAAAACCTGAATAGGTCGTACTGTCGCAATCTCAAATGTTATCGTCTGTTATTCTATCTCCAGACTTTTGACGTAACAGCGAATCTGTAGGTTGGAGGTGACAAAAGTGGAAAAGCCGACCAGTTTCCGGCTTAGCTAAGCCCCGAAAGACCCTTATCCATCTTATCGAGCTTATCCCCGCGGTCCAAGTGGGCTCACCGCTGCAGGTTGAGTGGATTAGGCGCAGAAGGCCTGGGCTGGTCGGACAAAAACACAGCCCAGACTTAAAGCGAATAATAAGCGGGAGGCAACTTTTCTTCCTTTCTCGCGACAACTTTGTTCTCTACAACCGCATCTCTGCCTCCTTTCTACACAACTATCTACTCTCTTTCATCTCTACATACATCAAAATGGGTGGCGCTAACAGAGAAGGTTCGTTTTTACACCCCGACAAGCTATACTTTGGCAGAAACAGAAAACTAACCCCTCCATCACAGGCGGCAAGGTCAAGCCCTTGAAGCAGGCCAAGAAGGCCCAGAAGGACCTCGACGAGGACGACATGGCCTACCTCGAGAAGAAGCGAGCCGGTACGCATATCGAATTCTACAAACATCACAGACACAGGTTGCTAACTCTGGTACAGACGAGAAGGCTCGCAAGGAGCTCGCCGCTAAGGCTGGAGGCAAGGGTCCCCTCAACACCGGTGGCCAGGGCATCAAGAAGAGTGGAAAGAAATAAACGGTTTCGCCTATTGCTTAACGATGAGCGAACAGGGCCTACGAGGGTCGTGGAGGCTTTTGGCGCATGAGCCAACCTACGTGTTTTTGGCGTTTTAGACCACAAGACGATACGATAATATCGCGCGATGGCTAACGAGAAATGAATTCTATGCTGACCCAAAATGCTGACTTCCAGTTCCTTGCATGATTTGTGCCTTTGAAAGCTTTGCTGTAGTTGTGATTGTACTGTAAAACTGCCCGACGATCCATGCTATTGTAGTATTTCCTCCACTGTATTAGTGCAGCTCGCTTGTCAATTTCCACAGAAGGCAACTCATGATAACAATGAACAAGATCCATTTTCCATTCAACAAATCCATCATGACTTTGAACATGCCATAAAATAGGACCCTCGACTATAGTGGGGTGCCTTCTACAACGCTTCTAAAGGCCTTCCATCGCCTTGACTGTGTCTTAGCCTCGGTGTGTCTTTCATGTGCTTGTCCCAACAAAAACATCCCAGTCAACAACACAACAGTAAATGACTCCATTGCGACCGGACAAGTGGAACTCGACTTATATAAAAGTGGAAGAGCGAGACGCAAATCCTGAGCTTGGCTGTTGATCATCGCATCCGAATTGTCTAGATTCAAGCTGCATTCATTTAAAGTCCGGATAGCTTCATTCAATATGACTGACACTCAGCCCTACGACGGCGTTCGCAATCGCCGGCCTTCAGCCACAGAAAACCTTATCGATGCCGCTAAGAACATTGAATCCAAGGTTGAGCATTCGCTTCTTCTTCTCTGGGACGATCTTCCTGCCTGGCGTCGCGATAATGCCTTTATCCTTTCTGGCTATCGTCAGTCTCAAAGCTCCTATGCGCATTCTTTCCGCTCCCTCTTCTACCTTCACAACGAGTCCGTCAATATCTGGACTCATCTCATTGGAGCTATACTATTTCTTGGTAGTGCAGCTTACGTCGATCGAGTTGTTCGGCCTCGGTATGCAAGCGCAAGTGACGCCGATGTTCTCGTCTTTGCCTGTTTCTTCGGAGGCGCTGTGGTGTGTCTAGGAATGAGTGCTACTTTCCATACATTGTCGAATCACAGCGATACTGTTGCGAAATGGGGAAACAAGCTGGATTACACAGGTATCGTGGCTCTGATTGTAGGAAGCTATGTTCCTGCTCTATATTACGGCTTCTTCTGTCTGCCTAACCTCATGACTGCCTATCTCTGGGTTGTAAGTGACTACTCTCGCCTTACGCCAATGAAACTGCTAACTAGGCCAGATATGTATTCTTGGAGTTGGTTGTACCCTCGCTTCATGGGTCGAACGATTCCGTACTCCGACGTGGCGCCCCTACCGAACAATGATGTTCATTGGTCTTGGTCTTTCAGGTATTGTTCCTGTCATCCACGGAGCTTTCATCTATGGCTTCCAAGGTTTGGAAGATCGAATGAGCCTTAGCTGGGTTGTTCTCCACGGCGCCATGTATATCTTTGGTGCTGTCCTTTATGCGGTATGTCTACTCCTGCTCTTTCCTTCGAGTCCCGACTGACAAAACAGGTTCGATGGCCGGAGAGAAGTGCTCCCGGTGCCTTTGACATCTGGGGAAGTTCACACCAGATCTTCCACATGTTCGTTATTCTCGCAGCCGTCACTCATTTCTATGGTATGGCCAAGGCTTTTGACTACCACCATACCATCATGGGCTCCCAGTGCCTCATGGATTGAGCGGATCACTCCGTTTGTGTCAAGCCGAGGTCCATGACCCGTACCAGACCGGACCCCATAGCTGCGGCAGCCCAACAGCCGTACTCCTCGTTGGGATTCCACTCGGCCACTGTTACCCTCGTCAAAGGTTCATAAATGATGGCTCGGGTTGGATCCATAATAGCACCTCCCTCTTCCTCATCATCACCAACAGCCGTGTCAGTCTCCTTCTTCTTTGGCTTTTTGCCCTTCTTGACAGGGGGTTTGTGTGCTGAATGCTTTGTTAAACTGCGCTCTAGAATAAAGCCAGTTACTATTCTTGAAATACCTCGCGCCGCAGCGGGGGAGTCAACTGGAAAGAGCTTCCCAGGTCGATGTTCGTGGTGGCAGACGCGAATGCGATCTGTAGGTTCGCGTCTGGTGGTGAAAAGCTCGACTTGAGGGTTGATGGCCCAGAGTGAGCCGTCTAAGGACCCGACAAGGAGATAGGGGTGCGTGCGCCCGACTGCCAAACACGAAGGGTAGCTCTCTCCCGTGAAGACACGACGAGCGACAGGGAATTGTGAATGATGCATAAAGCCGACATGAGTGTTAAGAACACCCGCAGATGGGTACATGGAGAAGAAGCCCAGGAGGTGATCGCTGTATCCGAGGAGGTTTGGCTGCGTTCCAACTGTAAGGTTTTGAACTTCGGTGGATTCGTAGCTCGGGGCACGAAGGTCGAGCAGCTTGACAGTGCCGCCAACTGGAGTAGAAGCAATAAGATATGGCATAGCTGGATAGCCTGAGACGAGATCGACCACGATGTTGTGGTGAACAGGGTGTCGAGAAAGGAGACGATGGGGACGGACAGACCAGAGAGCGATAGAACCATCAGTATAGCCTATCACTAGCCTGTTGAAATTGATCCATGTGAAAGTTGTAGCCTTTGCGTCCTCATCTGGGAAGCCAAATACGGCTATTGGCTCGACGACCTTTTCTGAGAAAATGTTAGGGTGGCTCAATGTTTTGGGACGAGGTCAGATTTACCATAACCCCCTTCTCCATCATCACCAGCTTCGGTCACGTATACGTTGCCGTCGTCGCAAAGAATTGCCAAGAATCCACATGCTGGGCTCCATCTTACCCTTCGAGCGCGCCCTTGTTCCAGACATATAGTTTTGCGTAGTGTGGGTGGTTGCAATGAAGGTCGCGCAAAGCCATCATCTTGCCTCTCACCGACGAACTCCCACAACTGCACAACGCCATACTTCTGAAAGTCAGGCCTTAGGCACTCTTCTTCGTAGTCGTATAGTTCTTGGTCAGAATGAGGAATGACACATATGGCGAGTAGTTGCGGCGCGTTGACACTATGGAGAGGCGCCCAGTCCATTCCGGTGACGATACCACCCGCATCTAACATCCATCCCACGGGTGCGCTGTTATTTTGCAAAGGGAGACCGTTCTGAGATATGGCGTAAGCGTCTCCTGGCATGAATCTGATCTCTTGTTGCGATGTTGATGGCCCCAGTAATACTGGCATCGGTTCTCTCTGGAAACGGTAAAGTTCAGCTTCCTCTGGCGATAGTCGTATCCTTGCGTTGACGTCAGGAAGGCTCTCTTGAACGCGCTCATACCAATGCTCGGCGCTGTAAGCTTCCCGTTCGAAGAAACTGGGCGACCAGACAGCTCTATCTGTCTGTCCCTCATCGGCTGGGATCTTGGGAGGTAAGACAGTCCAGTCCATCCAACGGTCTAGCATTCCCTTGACCAGGCCAACACCATCTTCATGTCTTCCATACCAGGCTTCCACAAGCTGCTTTCCCTTGAAACCGCGATCATACGGTCCCCAGTATGATCTAACAATGCGCCCATCTGCTACAGGCTCCAAATCAAGATAGCCTGTCAAGCCAGCAGCGCGTACATTGAATGGTCTAATCGGCCTCACACGCTGTCGCGCAAACCTATCTGGTACTCCATCAGGTTCGCTCACAGGACCCTCAGATTCGACTTCTTCATTCTCATCGTGCCCCCCTTCGTGGTCGAGAGCAAGCTCTTCCTCTTCGGCGCTTTCCTCAGCAGCGGCAGTCTCATCAAAGTTTTCGTCCCGTTCCGTCTTCTGAGTCGCGCGTCTGAGATTTTCCTCGTCTGAGCTACCTTCAAAATCGTACTTTTCAAGCGTGTATCGTTTAGTGCGATTGGATTTTCGGGTCCTCATAGTGAAGCTGTAAGGATTCAGAGGAAGGACTGAGGTGAGGTGTGATCCATGGTAAAGTTTTAGTGGGGCAATAATTGAATGTCACAGGCCAATCGCGCACAGGACAATGGTATACAAGAGGCAAGTTTGCTGAGTCTGAACCTCCACTCACAACTCGAATTAGCAAGTTAGTATATAAATTTATATTCACTCCGGATTACACGATGCGGCAAGCTTTTGTAATGTTAACATCCTTTACCGAATTTAACAGGTGGATAAGCTATAACCCAGCGGGGAGCCCGAGACTTGTAGTTACTAGAACGAAGACCCATACCTCGTGATTGAATTCACTTCTTGTGGATGGGACATTTTGGGCTGTCAAAACAGTAGAGACAGAGTTCATCAGCTGGGAATTTCTCCAGTTCCCTCAAGCCGGAGGCCTTCGCCTTCATTCGTTCCCAGGTTACTGAGCATTCCATGTCAGCACAGGGGCATAGTCCTAGCCTCACCCAAAAGGTGATTGATGGAATAACGGAAGAGACCGTTTTGAGAGACGCAGTAGTGTCCGGGAAGTCAAGAGGCACACTCAGTTCCTGTAATTTGTCTTTCAATCTCTGATAATACAAAGCGGTACCAGAATCGCAACCCTGGAATGCCTCTGGCAGATCATTGTATAAGAGTTTTACCAATCTTGCCATAGCTGATTCTCGTGCTTCTTGAAGTGTTGCTGCAGAGCAAAAGTTATTTAATTGCACACCACAAATTCAACTATGATGAGCCATACCTGCAAGCTTGTAAAGAAGACGGCCTGGAATGATGGGTTTGCAACGCTCAAAACGAGTAGCATCGTCGACGAATGAGTCTGTCGCGTGCTGTATAAGTTTGCGAGTGGCAATTGCGAAGGAGCCCGCGTCTCGAACCCATAAAGACATCTGTGCCAAGATCCAGGGATTAATGTCGTCTGTTTCTTCTTCGTTGACATGCTCGCTGATCCAAAATTCAAGAGAAAGCTGCATGCCGTCCTTCATGTTGTACTTGTCGATGAGCATCTAGATCGGTACGAGCTGGAGAGCGACAGGTTTCCAGAGCTTTGTGCTAGCCTGACAGTGTAAAGCACGACAGATCCATCCGAAAACTTCAGGGTCGTCTTCTGGTAATGGGATTTCAACAGGTGCAGAGCTTGCCTCGGCCAGGGCGCGACCTTCCTTGAAACTTGGTCCGAGCATAGCATTAAAGACAGATGAAGCTCCCATCATAACTGCAGAACGGACTCGCACTCGAGTTTCGCCCTTGACAATGAAGACGACGTTTCCATCAGGTGCAAAGTCTTTAAAAGAGAGGTCGTTAGGGGCTTAGGGATAGCCATCGAGCTTTTGACGCTTGGCTGGAGTCTCAGCCATGATGGGTAGGCGTCAGGGTATGAGAATGGAAGAGTAACCACTGAGACCCTAAAGGATGAAATGAGGCCCTGAGAGACGAGAGGGCACCCTAAGAGATGAAATAAGTTAGAAGACTTCTTGCTGGAGTAGACTGGCATTTCTGTTACCTTGTTATGGTGAACTAGGCCTTTGGGGATAGTTCTTCCTGCCCAGTAGGTGCCAAGGTAAGACGTTGGATAGATGTTTGTGTTGATGAAGTCAAGAAGGAGGAAGAAGAGGGAAGAGAAAAAGGAATGCAGACTAAGAGTTGGAATCCGTATGCATGCGATCTGTTAGTGCCAGGCAGCTGTCAGTGATTCACATACTATTGACAGCAGCAGCACAATGTCAGGCAGCTGTCAGTGATTCACAGCCCGACTACTGACTGCAGTAGCACAATGTCAGGGGTTAAGCAGTAGTTAAATCTCGAGCTACCACTCCCTCTCTATTCCTCCCCACCCTAACGCACCTACGGAGCCCTTTTGGTTTTACTCCAACGCATCCTCATTTTATTTTCTTCCTTTTCATCCTTCTTTACCACATCGCCCCTGAACCAAGCGCCAACATGAACCTCCCATCGCCTGTTGTCGCTATCGATGATGAAGGTTTCATCACCAAGATCTCCAAGAATGGGGACATTGTTCTTGTAGTAGGCAGGCTTTCTCAGAGGATTCAAGTGGCTTCAGACTTCCTCGAGCACGTCTCGCCTGTCTTTAGAGCAATGCTTAATGCTCCTATGAAGGAAGGGGAGGCTCTCCGAAACCGGGTACCCAATTCTCTTGTTG
Organism: Fusarium humuli; assembly: GCA_004366955.1. Taxonomy (NCBI): domain Eukaryota; kingdom Fungi; phylum Ascomycota; class Sordariomycetes; order Hypocreales; family Nectriaceae; genus Fusarium; species Fusarium humuli. The sequence goes on from QHKN01000030.1 coordinate 28,001, forward strand.
AGATTGCACTTCCTGAGGATAGCGCAACGACAATGAAACATCTGCTGTGGGTTCTCTATGGTGCTGATGATCTGAAACTCGATTTTGAAGAAGTCTGCAACATCGTGACTCTGGCCAAAAAAATACTGCATGGCTACGAGACTCAAGTCTTTTGGGGCCGGATGGGTACGCAGTGATCCCTTCGCCAGGAGCAAAGGCCCAGACGACATCAGAGAATGCTGGGAAAAGATGGTCGTTGCGTATATGCTAGACGACGACAACGCATTCTTCCGAATGAGCTACTGCCTATGCGCATATGGTGACGGGGTAGTCGAATGGGGTTGGATTTGGCTGATCGCGAGCTTGGAATCAAGCTTGCTCGTACGTTCAGAATCTATATTAACTCTGGATCAGTATACACTAACTGATGAACAGTTGCAATTGAGCAGCTGCACCATGTCCCCGCTGAAAAACGTCCAGAAAGGGGCCTGTGTCTAAGCTGCTTCAAGTTCGCGGCAACCAGCTTCGTCTCAAGGCAGCGCGGATGCTATATCGACCTGTATCATATCTTTGACGAAGAGGAAGTCGAAGGCGAAGACGAAGAAGAAGAGGAACAAGAAGTCATGGATGAAGATGACGATGAAGGCCACAACACCTTCAACCTCTGAAGTCGCAAAAGGTAAGCAACCCACGAATTGGCCTGAAACGGCATGGATTGGTCCGCTAACCTCATCTGATACCCAGACTATGGGCAGCTTAAGAGCTCTTGATACGATGGAGAGTTTGGCAACACAAAAGGCCGAGGTTAGCTGAACGGTCGATTGGCGCATCAAGCTGCCGGATTTTGGGACAGAACAAAGTCGACACCGCTGAGGGCTTATTGAATGGGAGAATTGCTGGTTGGGAGGATCTTTGATGGCAGCCACTGCCCTCTCTCTTCTTTTGTACCTACAATACTGAATGCCTTCCGCAGGCATCTTCAACGATTGAACCTTCGTCAAACTTCACCGGTGACTATGTGACGGTATCGAGCCTGGATACGAGATACCTGCATGGCCATCTATCGATCATAAAGTGCAGATCAACCAAATTGGTATATTTAGTGCATTCCGCTTCTGGGTCTATTGCAACAGACATCCTTCATCCATATTTCACTCAAGTAAAATGTGTCCCGTTCTCGACGGGAGTAATGTACCGACCTCGTTGTATTACCTCCCGTGTATAATCTCATATAGCTTTGGGTCCAATCTAGATTCTGTATCAATACGGACCAGCCTCTTCAGCTGATTAAAGGAGGTTCACACTCAGGCTCCAGGGATGCAGGGATTCTAAGTACCATTGTTGGTCACTTTTCATGATGAGATCTTCATGACGATGAAGGTCTAAAGAGTTTGACTAATTCGATTGATCAAACGAGCTCAAATTTATATCGGAAGGAGTGAGTTCTGTGCCAGTGGGTGCAAGATTGGAGATATTCAGCGCTAAAACAACAAGTTTCTGAGACTTTGTCTCCCAGCCCAATACTCTCCTGTTGACAGAATACTCTAGTCTTCTGCTGATATCAGTAGCTGATTGAACAAATAAGAAAGCGGGGAAAACGACCACAAGCATGGCCAGATGTTATATACACCAGTCTTCGAGCCCGCGATGTCAGTGAAATAGACTTGACGTTGTTCCAATATTGCTACCCGACGATTACCCGAACTGCCCATGAAGGCGCAAGGTCACAGCACTTCTTCAAAGAGCATCAATAACACATCAAATACCAGACCATGAGTGAACCGCAAAGAACAGGAAGTCAAGGGCACTCGAGAAACAAGTCCATCACCAAGAGTATGTCTCCAGAACTCGCTTGTTGTGGGCTGAGGTTGCTGTACGATGCGGGGCAATTCGCGCTCGCAGCCTAACCTAAGCCTCCATTAACAGATTCATGATACTTGTGATACAAGGCTAATCCTGTCTCAGCCCGACCGAGATCTTCTACTAAAGGACCTCTCGATCTTGATGAGTGAGCAACGTCTCCTGCATTTGCGTCCTGTGGTCTCTAACTCTCCTGATAGTGACCCGCTCCTCTCACCACCTCAACCTGCACCAAAGCGTACATCATCTCTCACACAGCGCAACAGACTCTCATCACCACATCCACGCTCATCTACAGGAACACCAGTTTCGCAACTAGGCGAAACAAAACCAAAGGACTTCTCATTCCTCCTACGACCAGAGATCTACCACCCTCTTACCCCTCTTAATGTCCCTGTCGCATTCCGTAACCCCCAGAAGCAGCCCAACCCTGAAGCGCCTATCGAGGAGCTCCTCGCCAATGGACACTTCAGAGCAGCAGCCATAGCTGCTGTCCAAGAGCTCACAGGATCTGGAGCCAGCGGTGGCATCAACCCAACCGACTCCAAGAAGATCTTTGAGCTGCTCTACACCCGCCTAGCATGCCTTACTCTGATCGATGCGACTCCCCTGGCCGCTCAGGAGGTGAAAGCTATGGAAGATCTCAATGACATCAGAAGGTATGTAGACGAGACAACAGGTGAGCACCTAGTGCCTTGGGAACTCCGAATTCTCAACGTGCGCCTCCAATCACTCGGCTTTGGCGATTATCGCAGAGCTGTCATGAGTTACCACGACCTCGCTCGCGAAGCACGAGAGCGCATCACCAAAGCAGCAGCCCAACACGATAACTCAGCGCGAGAGCTCTGGAAAGCTCGCCTCCATGATCTCGGTATTCAAGTCGCAGGTGCTCTGATCGAGCTTGGGGACTTAACGGGTGCCGCTCAACATCTGAGTACCCTGCGGGATCGGGGCGATGGCAAGATGGCGCTTACAAAGGCTCTTCTATGGCTTCACCTGGGCGACGTCGAGAGCGCAAGGGCTTGCGCGCGTCTAGCTGTGGGCAACGACGAGAATGCTGAAAAGCTTATCCTGGCGCTCTGCGACATGGCGGACTCTGAGTACGAAAGTGCGCTTGAGGCGTGGAAGGAACTTAAAGAAACCATGGATGACGAGATGGTCGGTGTCAACACAGCGGTGTGCTTGTTATACTTGGGAAGAATACAAGAGGTAAGTGTCCAGAGTGTCCATAGCCAAGGGGAAGCTCATATACTAACTTAGTCAGGGACGGGCGGTTCTGGAAGGACTTGTAGATTCAGGCCTATCGTCGCATACACTGCTGTTCAACTTGTCGACTATGTACGAGCTGTGTACTGAGAGACATAAGAATATGAAGATCAAGTTGACGGAGAGGGTAGCTGGTATGGAGCCATCAGCGGCAGGATGGGAAAAGACAAACAGCGACTTCAAACTATAGTTGTGAATTTACATATGAGTTCAGAGACAACGGGGTAGGTCGACCAATACCCGTCTTTTCTCTGGTGCGCTGCCCGGGCTACTGGATAGCAGACACGTTGTCTCTCAAGGGGCAGGACGCCGAATCTAATAGCCCAAATACTGGTCAGAACCTATATAGAGTGGCCAATACCCCGACGCTTATGCTCTCGATAACCAACGTTTCTAATACCTTAGTGTGTGCTATCTGCAATCGTTTTGCTTTAAGCACAGCCTCTTGTGCGTCTGGTGCCTTCAATGATCTGTCCAGGACATGTGTCACGAAAAGTTCTTTTAAAGAAGCCAACAATGGTTGATCCATATCACATAGCGATTCCTTTATAGTTGTATGAGCTACTCAATCCTCTTACCGTATCTAGGGGCGCATTCGATTGGGTTCTGATCTCTTTGTAACGTACTTAGGCAAGAGTGGATATATCCAACCTTTAGAGACAAACATGATCAGGCTCTTAATACACTGAACTGATCAAGTCCATCACTAATCGTGAGTATTTGTAATATCAAGAAACTATCATGGAGTTGCTTCTACTTTACCTCTCTGTCTTGTTAGATACCAGCTTGGGAGCTACCCCACATTCCGACCCGTTGAGCCTCGGCACAGACATGTCGATCATGCCGATCGCCAGGATCATTAAAGGCCAGAACCTGGGGAAGCTGCTAGTATTATTATTTACCCAAAACCTCTTTCTCATAATTTCATAAAAGCAATTCCCACTCTTCAATATGTCGGACCGTGTTAGTCAACTCGCAGGCCATCTTAACTATCCCAAAGGTCTCCTTGCAGGCCAGGTAGCCATCATTACAGGTAGTGGCCAAGGTATCGGCGCGGAAGCAGCGAAATTATTCGCCAAAGAAGGGGCAAAGGTTATCGTTGCAGACATTGACGCGGGTGAGAAAGCAGTATTCTCGCGAGACTCTGGAAGTGATACTAACTATGATAGAAAAATGCAATGCTGTCGCTGAAAGCATAAATAAAGATGGCGGCCAAGCTAAAGCCGTACCTGGCGATATCCTTAAAGCAGAATACGTTGAGACTCTGATTAAGAGCGCCGCTGACTTTGGCGACGGCAAGATCAACATCATCGTCAACAACGCTGGCTATACTTGGGATGGTGTCATTCACAAAATGACGGACAAGCAGTGGGATACTATTCTTGCCCTGCATTGCACCGCTCCATTTACTCTCGTTAGAGCTGCAGCACCATACTTCCGCGTACGCGATGGTGCTCCTCGTTGCATCGTCAACATCTCGTCTACGTCTGGCGTCCACGGAAACGCGGGCCAGCTTAACTACGCCTTGGCTAAAGCAGGTGTTACTGGCTTCACTAAGACGATTGCAAAGGAGTGGGGTCCCTCTTTTGGTGTGAGGGCGAATACCGTTGCCTTTGGACATATTCTCACGCGATTGACCGCGGCGAAGGAAGAGGGTGCGTTTGTAAAGGGCCCAGACGGTGAGCAGATCGCGCTGGGTATCCCGGCGAAGCAGAAGCAAGCTGCTGGAGATGCTGCTTTTGCGGACATTCCTCTCAGGAGGGCGGGTACTCCTACTGAGGCTGCGAGTGCTATCTTGGCTGTGGCCAGTCCATTGTTTTCTTATGTAACAGGACAGACCATCATGGTGACGGGAGGACGTAACATGTAACATCGATACTGCAGATAACATTGAGATCCATGCTGTAGATGATCACACGGCTGAAGAAACGTGGTATTAGATTAAATGGTACTATACTTCCCCAAACGCCCCATCCAACAAGATGTGTTCCTTTTGATCATTTCATTCCCATTCTTAGACCTTGAGCCACAGGTTGAAGACACCTTGAGCATACTGGACAATCTCGTCTCCACCAAGCTTGCTCTCTCCGTACAGACGGTCGACGAACGAGATGGGAACCTCAGCGACGGTGCAGCCCATGGCCTTGGCACGCACCATCAACTCCATCTGAAAACTGTATCCCTTGCTCTCGGTGCTAGCAATAGCCTTCTCGAGCGCAGCACGCTTGTACAGACGGAAACTGCCTGTCAAGTCGCTTACGCCAGGGCGCAGGACAGTGTCGGCGAACAAGTTGGCACCACGGCTGACAAACTTGCGCTTGAGATCCCAGCCAAAAACACCACCATTTCCAGCGTATCGGGTACCGGTGACGATGTCGTAGTTGCCCTTCTCCTGGAGGGCGACCATCTCGGGGATGAACTTGGGGTGATGGGAGAAGTCGGCGTCCATGATGATGACGAAGTTGCCGGTGACAAACTTGAGGCCGTGGACGTAGGCCGTTCCGAGACCGAGTTTGCCAGCGCGGGGCTTGAGGAGGACGTGGGGAGAGTAGGCCTTGACGAGCTGTTCGGCGACTTCTTGAGTTCCATCGGGGGAGCCGTCGTCGACGATGATGAGTTCCCAATCGAGGTTGCTACTCCAGTTAGTAATTGACCAATGCTAGAGATGTAATTTTACTGACTTCTCGGTGAAGGTACGGTTCAACAACCAGGTAATGATAGGGAGGTTCTTTCGCTCATTGTACGTCGGCAAGATAACCGAGTACTTGTTTCCCTTGGGAGCCATGACGGGCGGAATTGCAAAGGGGTATCGTTCGAAGAAGAGAATTAAGCAGAGAAGAGGTGATCTGAAAGGTAGACAGATCAAAGAAAAATCGTCAAGGAAAAATGAGCGTAAAGAATTTGGTGGTCGCGTAGATGAATTGTCTCGTCGTTATTCGCGTCTAGCCACTCGCTACTACTAAAGGGACACCTTGAAGCTGGTGATGGGGGGCATGACAAAAATGACTAAGCTCACGATGGTGGGAGACCAGATTGCAGGCAGCCCCTGAATTTGGAAATGTGGCTGATAGAGTTTTGTGATGTGTGGCTGGTGAGGTACATCTTTCTTGGTCTGACCGATGCCGATCTGCTAGCATGGATTGGGAAGCATAACATGCAGGTCAGGACTTGGATCGTCAATTCTGCCGTCATGTCATGCTCGTCAGTCGAGAGAGAGGGGAGTTGCATTTGGTACTATCTGTGGCCATCCATCGATTAATGCGCACTCAACTATCATGAGAGACTGCTGGAAAAGAAGCAAGTTTCTGTACTCACTCACATCGCGGTCAACTCAAACCCGTACTGAGTGTCTACTAAAACCCAGTAACTCTCCTTAGCCAAAACTCTCTCCCACAGATTTCCGCAGCAACTCTTAAGTACCGGTACTAGGGCCTTGTCTCACTGGTTCCGGATCCCAGATCAGTGGCTTAATTGGTCTTGACCCACTCAAGCTCTTTCGTTTGTTCAGTTCCCCGCAAAGCGCATGTCGACTGGAAACTGGGATCCAATCCCAAGATGACGACCAAGTCCGTCCCGATCTTCATAGTTCACACCGTCAAGTACGGGTGTTCCTTGGGCTAATCCCACAGTCCACAGAGTTGCGGTCCAGTGACGAAAGAGTGTTGGCGTGGACCTCTTTCCCACCCTTGACCCAAAGCATCACCATCCCGTCCATGTTACTCGTCCCTCAATTCTTGCTGGAGAGGAACCTCGATATTGTTTGTGCATCCTCGGATCTGCCCATACCCATCTTGTCTCTCGCAGCTTCTCCTCTTGCTCTCTGCTGCTTTCTGTTTCTAGCTATGGATGGCTTGTGGAACCGTCGTGACCTCGTGCTCTCTCGCTCCTGCCAACCGCCAACCTCACTTCAGCTCCCCGTGTCTCATCCCCAACTTGACTTCTTTTCTTCCTTCCCATCGTAAAGCTTCAATCTCACTCTCGCGACTTCATACCAGCTTCACAAACTCCAGTAGCATCCATTGTTGACTATACTATATCGCGTATACTTGCGACTGTAAGCCAGACTCGTTTTGCGACAACAATTGTTACGTCATCATCATGTCGGACGGAATCGCTCCCGCTATAGACAAAGGTATGTTCCATCATCAGCGATCTCAATGGCATCGAAACCATCGCGTATAGCCCTGCGCAGTGCAATTGGCATGTTCGCGATGACTTTTGTAACTCATCGAGCTCGTTCCCGCACTTACACCTCGAGTACCAAGCTGACATGCTCTAGTCGGCGCGCCTGAACCCACGGCCCCCGAAGCCGAGGCCGGCGCTCCCACTTTGGATACCACAACAGCTCCTTCAGAGACTGCTAAGCCGGAAGAGAGCAAGCCTACTGACGGTGCCGGTGGCCTCCACGCTCCGCCGAAGCCCGTCGAGGTCGCTTCAGTTCCAGAAACACCCGTCAACAACATGACACCTGCAGGCGGTACTCCTCGACCTGTACTCAACATCGAAGAAGAGACCAAGGAAACGCCAAAGAACGAAGACGAAGTTGCCTTTGTCACCACTGGTGTCGAGACGACATCTGCACCTACTGTCTCTGAGCCAAAGGACGTCACCATGACCGACAAGCCCGATTCTGTTAATGGCGACAGCAAGCCTGAGGTCAACGACCCTGCCGAAGCTGCTGCGGGCGAGAAGCGCAAGGCCGACGAGCCACCCGCTGCTACCAACGGTGCTTCCGCTCCTGTTGTAGCCGAGAAGTCTGGATCAGATGAGCCTGCTGAGAAGAAGGCTCGTGTCGAAGACGTTGCAGATGAGCCGACGGCCTCTGAGGAGGGTTCACCAGACGGTAAGCAAGAGAACGGCAAGACCCCTAAGAAGGAAAAGAAGGTCGTCTCCCCTGCGGCTGGAAAAACGGCACGCAAGACGCGAAGTCAGGGTCCAGTTGAAGTCTAGGAAGAGTTATTCTACTATTGATTATAACGTGTTATGAGTGTTGAGCAAAACATTGCTCCAAATGGGACGGCGAAAACGGCACGGTCGGTTCGGGAACAGGAATAGCTTCCCAAAGTCTGCCTGATTGTCTTGTGTGTATATTTGTGCTTCAGGTAGTAAACCGTTGATTATGCTCCTTGTGTCTTAAGTGAGATGGTTGCCTGCTTCCAACGTTATTCTACTTCCATGCTGAGACCAAGCACGACATTGGCTGTCCGTATGGTGTTCCTAAGGTCTCCTTGTAGAACTCCAAGAAGATCGGGACGTATGAAGATGCAACATAGTTATGAACACATGTGTTTATATCTACCTTGCACAACATTGGTGGTATAATAGCAACTACTATTGAGCCTATCATCTACTGCAAGCAGCTTTCTGGCCAGATCAGGAGATGCTCATCCTCGCTAGCATTCCTTCTGACTTTTCCTCTTGGTACCGGGGCTCTGTGAACACCCCATGAATATCGACGCAGCACATTCTCCTTGAGCCATTCCACATCATCATTCAAGTTGTTGGGAAGGCCTATCCTCTGATTGACTTTACTGGGTACTTATACAATTTCCTGAAACTTACCATAAGTCGATAGGCTCTGTTGAACTCAGATCTCTTTTTACTTCAACGCAGCTCTAGCTAACTTTGTTGCTCGATGAACTCACACAAATTCACAATCTTATAAATGTTCTATCCCTATTTTACCGAGAATTCCCTATTCCCTGTTCCCAACCGGCCACCTGAGCCTACTAAGATACTCCGAGAACAATCCACTATAGGAGCGACATACAGCATAATGGTTTTGCCAAGAATCATCCGGTCCAGTGGCCCTCTTCTCAGATCTTGCGCTGTCGGTTGCGTCTTCGGTGTTGCATCCAGTCGTCTCGACAACGCATACCGCATCAACAATGCATATCGGCTATACCGCAGACTATCTTGGAGAGCCTTGCTTCCTCACTGCAGAGCTCTTGGTTACACGGCTGTGCTTATCTTTGGCAGCGTCCAAGCATATTTGTTGTTATCGGCTCATCTTCAAGGGCTTGGAATTAGCGGCCCTCGCGCTGATAACCTTGATACCCAGCTGAAGGAGAGGATGTCTTCTCATATGTCCCATCGCTCAGACCGAACCTCTTCGCCCGTCTCTCATATACCGTGTGGAACGAAGCAAGAGTCGCACTCAGTTTTCACGAGTAAGTCCGCGCGGTGAACGCTGTCAGAGGTTGGTGTAAGTGGGCAAGACTCGCGGCAGTAACTTCTCCAAGAAACACTACTACAGTTTGCTCTCAAAGGGAGATGAACTCCCTTGAGCTCGTCTAGGCAAGTCAGCAGTTAGTAAGTGGGAACTGGTATTATTCAATACGATCCGGAAACATGGAACAGCCAGCAACTCGATCTTCTTATCAAATGACTGTAGCGTTCACCAATATGCCAGGCTTGCTGTACCACATATTCTCGAACGCTAGGAACCTGGATCGAGTCCCACTTAGCCTAGGAGTCCGGCACAAAGAACAAAAAGAATCTTCGGCTCTTGAGTAGATCTTGGATCCTCCCATTACGTCTCGGTGGAGCAAAACGTCAGCACCCGGCGATTCTTGTTTCTTCCACTTGCCGGTCGTTTCTTAGATTTAGTCTCGAAAGAATCAATGCCCTAAGGGCAAATCTAGAAAGACATACGTATGTAAACTGACTCAATGAATTCGTCTCCCAGTCAAGTTTCTGACGCCTTGAAGAATCCTTGCTTTACACGTGTGGGCGGTCTAAGTGGGTACGGTACTGCAATGCGTCTCGCCTTGGCTGGTGAGCGGAGAATTTCCAAAATACCGAGCTCAATCTCTTAGATCAGATACTTTATTCATGACATGGATTTTATGAGTAATAATGTAATATGTGTCACGGCTTGCAGTCACAGGGTAGGTAAGCTTCCAGCTGGGCTTACATGCGATTCCTTCGGGGTCCAAGGCTGAGACTTGACAGCAACGGGGGTTGTATGCAGATCTCTGGTCCCAAGATAATGGTTTGGCTGTCAGCTTTGACCTTTTCTCAGTGTTGTAACAGCATTGGCATCGGACCCCGAAATTGCCGGGCTCGGGTTGAAGGGACTTCCGGTGCAAAGATCAATTGGTTGGTCTTGGCCTTCATTTCTCATTTCTTATGCTGTAGATGAAACAATGCTTGAGACTTGCCCTTGTACCAAGCCAAACTCAATTATCTTCTTAGAATTTGGTGGTACCGTAAGTGAAGCATTGAAGTATCTCTTGAGGTGTCGTTTAGTTGTAAGGATTAGGATGGAGATCTCATGTCATCACTAAATTTCGAGAAATGCAGAAGCTTTTCATCAAGTGAAAGTTGCTGCAACTCATAAACTGCAGTCCATATTGGCGGAGCATGTAATATGCAGCATAGATCAAGTTGTGGTCTGCTACAGCTGCAGTGACTCCTCGAAGGCACTTTCTTTCCTATCAATACCAGCGGCATGCTCATTTAGTATCTGGAATTAAATCATGTGCTGACTTGATATGCCATATATAGTGTTGGCATCATCAAATTAGTCCCTTATGATGGCAGTGTTGTCTTAGCTTACACTGATGTTTTGAGACAAATCACGGAGTGGATGACCAAAGGTATCGCGCAGGAAGCCGACTTATTGCCGGATTATTTGCATGTTGTCAAAAAGTGAACGTTACTTCCCTGGTTCCCCTAGACAGATGGCACGATGACATGCAGATTTAGAGGATATCATGGATGCCTGGGTAAGTAAGCAGAGAGTGTGATCGGCCTACTCCGTTCAAGACTCAAGAAATGCACACATCCCACTGTTCAACAAAACTGTGTTGAGATTTTGCAATATGCCTCAGGTCATGATGAAGTGAAGTCGAATTTTTCTTTTTTCCGACTGGCTGTTTCAGAGGTTCCAACAAGCTTTAATAGCTCATAACAGGCCCCATCAAAACAACGAACGAGACCGTCCAACGTTTCCCGATTTGACAGGATTTGTTTACCAACAGTGCGATCGGGTTGCGTGTCGTTCCTGTACCGATATGTCATTGAGCATGAACTATTTTACTTGGTATTTTACAGTGGCGAATGAGACGGGTAGAGGGCTAAAAGCACTACGACACCATACAGCAAGTGCATCATTGAGGCATAAGTACTAGTAATGTGTTTGGATCGATCAGAGGTTTGTTTACGGGGGAGGAAATGGGGAGTACAGTATGTAATGTAAGAATGGGTGAGATTGTAGGGCGGTTGGGGCGTTTGAGCGTCAGTGTCAGAAACGGCCAAGATTGCTTATTTATGCCAGGGCAATGCATGTCTTCAAACAACCATGCATTACATACAGTAAAAACAAAGAAAAGATTTCAAAGACTCAAGAGAAAATGAATGAACGAATGAATGTGTGCGCAGCGTACTGCAGATCGATCGACAACGGCTCCTTGACAGCTAGAGCACGTTAGAAACCAAAGATCCATTAGAGTTCCATCACTTTCCCTTTGTAGAAGACCATTGCTTGGAATGTTCGTATCCCATTTAGTTTGGCTCGTCTAAGGGACGGCACCGCTTAGAAAAATGAAATCTTGTCCTATCCCAGGGCTCCCATCAGGGGATCAGATCCATGCAGGGGCAAAGGTCCAGTGGACGTGGCGATTGAGGAGGGCGACGATTGGTTGTTGAGCTCACGGTTGAAGACCGTCTCCACTGGTAGCGGGTCGGGAGGCGTCAAAAATAGCATCTGGAGCTGGTCCATCCCCACGGAGGCCGCGTGCCTTTTTTCTTGAAGCCGGCGCCATTGACCGAGAGGGTAAAAAAAAAAAAAAGAGGGTGAAGGGCCTGCCAGTTGAAAAGACTGGTTGGATATTGTGGGTGTGAAGTATTTTATTGTTGACAAGATGAATTGTTTGTGACCTTTGAACCTGTGATTTGGAGACAGGGGCCATTAACAACAATCATTAATTATCAGGGTATCACATGCCTATGAGTCTGGATCATTCTATTATACATGACAAGAGCAGGCAAAGACAATTAAGATGATTGATTAGGTACCGTACATATGTACAGTAGCGTTCTAGTTCTAAAACAGGGGACTTTTATTGGCGCTGGCTAAGATACAGCACCTAAATGAATGCCAAGCTTTCTCCGTTGATAACTTCCCCCCCCAAAAAACCGACCTAAAGAAAAGAGTGAAAGTGTCGAGGTCGTCCCCCATGATAATGGGATCCATCCCCATCCCATGTCAATGTCATGGCTCCTCCTTAGTCTGAATAGGAACCTCCACCCCCCAGCCCTACTTTTACCTTTTACCCTTTTACTGCCTACCTCGACCTGGACTTGGACTCATTATCTCTCCGGGTTGATCCAATTTCTTTGTCTCCTCCCTCTCATTCTTTCTCCATCATCGTCGCTTGTCCCTGAGTGACGCCATATTCGATCGTTTCGCTTCACCAGGCCCCCTTAACGGCGCCTCATCCTCTCGCTCACGGGCCTACCGGGCTTCTTTCACAATAGCGACACTCGTTCACCTTTGGGTTCTTTGTTTACGACGACATATCTGTCACTTCCGGCGTGCACATTTATCCCCTCGCCCTCACTGACTGAGCTTCGTCAGCTGTCTCATATCGACTGCGACTTGAACTCCCTGCGAACCTATACGAGATTCTTCCCCCGTCTGCGCCGTCCAATCCTCGATTCTTTACACGCTGTTACCAACCTCGAGACTTAATAGCTTAGGACATCGCCGTTTCGCGCTGTACTTGGCTGCCGTTATTCGTCTGAGTTAAGCTTCAACGTCTTCGCCCGTTGGCGGAGCCTTTGCGTCCAGTATGGACGGTTCAACCCACCTTCATGGCCGCGATCCACAGAATGCCGGCGAACAATTGCTTGAGCTTCTCCAAAGGCCTTTCAGTGGACAGGTATGGCTGGTTGCAAACCATATATTCCGCGCTCTGCTAACAATCCCTTCAGCTTGCGGCTGCCTCGCTGTACTCTGCGTTGGCCACTTCACTTCCAATCACCATCGGCATTGCCATCGTGTTCTCGATCTTGCGACCATATCATCAAGCTATCTACGCCCCAAAGTTGAAACACGCCGACGAGAAACATGTACCGCCCCCTATAGGAAAGGCTCCGTGGTCGTGGATCACGACACTATGGCGAACCAACGAAGATATGCTTGTACCATTGATTGGTATGGATGCCACTGTCTTCTTACGCTTCGTCCGAATGTGTCGCAACATGTTTCTCACACTATGTGTTACTGGTATCGGCATTCTTCTCCCTATCAATATAACCAAGTGGAATGAGTACAAGGGCGATAAGCCCCCCAACTGGGTCATTGGTATCACTCCTCTTAATACATACGCCCCAGCGATCTGGTCTCAGGTTGTCATCGCCTGGTGTTTCAACTTCATCATCATGGGCTTTCTCTGGTTCAACTACAGAAAGGTTCTCCAGCTCCGGCGCAAGTACTTCGAAAGCGAAGACTACCAAAAGAGTCTTCACTCTCGTACTCTAATGGTAAGGAAAGATGTGTTTTTGGACAAGGCCGTAAACTCACAGACCCGCAGGTTTTCGATATTCCCAAGAAGGGCTGCTCCGACGAAGGTATCGCTAGGATTATCGATCAAATCGCCCCCAACTCATCTTTTGCTCGCACTGCCGTCGCTCGAAACGTGAAGGAGCTACCGGCTCTCATTGAACAGCACGACCACGCCGTTCGTAAGCTTGAAAAGATCCTGGCTAAGTACCTCAAAGATCCCAGTAATGTTCCGGTTGCTCGTCCTATGTGTAGGCCCTCCAAGAAGGACCGATCGTATGGAACTTATCCCAAGGGCCAGAAGGTGGATGCTATCGAATACTACACTCAGCGAATTCGCGATCTAGAGGTTCATATCAAAGAGGTTCGCGCGAGTGTTGACAAGCGAGGCTCGATGCCCTACGGTTTCGCCAGTTATGCGGATATTGCAGAGGCCCATGGCATTGCGTACGCTTGTCGCAAGAAAAAGCCTGTTGGTGCCACAGTCAGGCTTGCGCCCCGACCTAACGACATTATCTGGGAGAACATGCCTCTCTATAGCAGCACACGAGGGCGACGACGATGGGTTAACAACATGTGGATTACTGTTCTAACCTTCCTCTGGATCGTTCCTAACCTGGGTATCGCCATCTTTCTTGTGAACTTGCAAAACCTGGGTTCGGTATGGCCTGCTTTCATGACGGAGCTCGCTGCTCATCCTAAGATTTGGGGTGCTATTCAGGGTATCGCCGCACCAGCTATCATGTCTCTGACTTACCTCGTTCTCCCTATGATTTTTCGTCGACTCTCTGTCAAGGCTGGTGACCAAACCAAAACTGGTCGAGAGAGGCACGTCCTGGCCAAGCTTTACTTCTTCTTCGTTTTCAACAACCTTATCATCTTCTCAATCTTCAGTGTTATTTGGCAATTCGTTGCCAGCGTTGTTGCAGATACAACTGGTGCAAAGAAGGAGGATGTTTGGGAGTCTATTCAAAATAACAGCATTGCTACAGGATTGTTTGAAGCTCTTTGCAACAACAGCGTCTTCTGGGTCACCTACCTACTCCAGCGCCAACTGGGTGCGGCTATCGACCTCGCCCAAGCCTGGCCTCTGGTCCAAGCCTTCTTCCTTAAGAAGTTCTCCAGTCCGACACCCCGAGAGCTTATTGAGCTTACCGCCCCTCCGCCTTTCGAGTACGCCAGTTACTACAACTACTTCCTTTACTATGCCACAGTCACCATGTGCTTCGCTGGTATTCAACCTCTGGTTCTTCCAGCAACAGCCCTTTACTTCCTCATTGATTCATGGCTCAAGAAGTACCTTCTCCTCTACCGCTTTGTTACTAAGACAGAGTCTGGAGGAATGTTCTGGCGTGTCATCTTCAATCGCTTCATCTTCGCAACAATTCTTTCTAACCTTGTTGTCATGTTGACTTGCTGGGTTCGTGGTAACTTTGGAACTCACATCGAATTCTTTTGTGTCGTACCTTTGCCGTTCATCATGATCATTTTCAAGATTTACTGCAACTATGCTTTCAACGACAAAATCACATACTATAACACTCAAGATGTTACTAAGAGTCCCGAAAATGGAGTCGATCCCAAAGAAAACCGCATGCGAAGTGAGAGATTGGCGAACCGATTCGGCCACCCTGCCCTCTACCGACCTCTCATCACACCCATGGTCCATTCCAAGGCGCAAAACCTTCTTCCTGCCATTTATAAGGGCCGCCTGAGTGATGGCAGAGATGTTGATTCCGGCGATATGATGACCGTGAGTGGCTACTCTGACATGGTTATGTTGGATCCTATGCAAGGCGGAAAACCGGGCAAGGCTGCCAACAGCTTCCCTGGATTCGAGTTTGTGAACGATACCCAGATGGATTTCGAGTACTACAAGAACAGAGCCGAGTTCGCAGAGAACCATGGTGGAGGCGAAATTTACGGTCGTCCTGGAGAGATTGGTCGCCCCGGTACCCCTGGATCTATGGATGGCAGCGATTTCTCTCGCCCTGGTACACCTGTTGGCCGCACTGGCTCGCCTGCTGCATTCGCTGGTGGAGCAGCCCAGCAGCAACGATTGATGTCTCTTGCCAGCAATGTCAGTGGCGATACTAGCTATCAATCCTACAGACCAGGCGGTAATGCCGGGTTCACCCAGCAGACGACTTTGGGTCAAGAGCCCCCAGCTCGCGGTCGCAGCCCATTATACTCCCAGAACAACGAAAGCTCCTCTGGTCTGGGGCTCATTCAGAACGCAGCAGCTCCCGCGTACAGCAGCAACCTCAGTACACCAGGTCGTATGACACCCGTGCAGTCGCCTGGGCCTTCGGTCGGTGCTATGGGCGGAGGACCTCAAGGCTACAGCGGTCTTGCACAGCACGCCCCCGAAGCTGAACCATCATACGATTACTTCCGCGGCAATAACAACAATCGCCCTAGGAGAAATCCTGGTGAGGGATGGTAGATAAAAGTTTTGCCAAAAAGAATATTCTTTTCATTTGCATCAAATCTGCGTGGCGTTTGGATATAGATTGGGACTGGGACCCTTGTTTGGATTGTGAAATGAGAGGTGGAAATTGATATGAGATGAAATGAGCTGGGTCACATCTGCAAGATGAATAGAATATTTTTTACATTATAGCTTTTAATGCGCAATAACCTAACAATTTTATTATGAGAGATAATGGTCGTTTGTGATGGTGTTGTGAGTGAGACTCGTGAAGATCGTTACCAGAGTTGAAGCCAATTCAACTGCAACACAAAGTAGGTCATTTTTAGCGATGACTGCGTCTTATCGACTGTGCCTCTGTTTTGCATTCAAAGTTGCTTACGCGGAGGGGAATCCTCTGGAGCCCCAGTTCAGCTCCATCTCGTCCGGGTTGTTGCGTTAGCGCGTAATGACAATTGTCTCGTCTTGTCTACTGGTGCCAACTGTTGAAACTGGGGATGCTGCATGAAGATACCGCCTTTTTTTTTCGTCAAACATTGCAAAAGGAAATCTTTGACTTTATTCATACCGAGAGTCAAAGACAAAATGAGCAAGACTACTGAGATGGCTACCGTACGACGTCTGGGTCTCTTGTAAGTCATCTTATCAGTATTTCGACTGCGTTACTAATTTGTGCTTAGAGAGACTGGCTCTGCGGCCTTTCACTTGATGGGTCTATATCGCGCGGTCGTGGTATCAGCAACATACAGCATTCCCTCAAGCAACCCATCCAAAGAAGCCTTTTATGCAGCTTTGGGAGATGTCATTACTGAAAATCCTACACTGCGTGTTGGTATCAAGGATGAGGGCGAGACTAAAGCCTACTTCACTCACATTCCCGAGATGAAGTTGGACAACTTTGTGGAGTTCCGCAGTTCTGTTCCTGAGAAGTTTACTAAGAATCTGGAAGAATTACACTGTTGGTGCCATGATCAGATCTTTCAAGATGTTGAGACAAGACCGCCCTGGAGGGTCGTTGTTCTTAGACCGGCTGGTGAGGCTCCCGAGTTTGAGGCCGTTGTCTTTGCCTACCATCATTCTCTTATGGATGGTATGGGAGGAAGATTGTTTCATGAGAAGCTTCTTGCAAAGCTAAACGCCCTGCCTCCAAACCCATCGTGGTCGAATACTCTATCTTTCCCAGAGTTGCCGGTTCTGCCTGAGCCGCAAGACAAGGTCATTGACTACACGACTACCATACCTCATCGACTTATGGGTTGGTGCAGCTGGATGTGGCCTTCGTTCCTTTCACGTGCTACCCCAGAGATCTGGTCTGCTGAACCCATCGACTTCAGTCGCCCACACAAGACTCGGATCGTTACCGCAAATATCCCACCCAACGTGGTAAAGAGTGTTCTTGAGGATACTCGATCCCACGGAACAACTATCACAGGTCTACTGCACGCTATTGCGCTCACCTCGCTATCAAGACGTGTTCCCGATGCTCTAGGCTTTGTGTCTTCAACACCTATAAGCATGCGTCCATACTTGTCTCCTACAGCCGACCCAGCTCTCAAAGAGGCATTATTCGGCTGTGTAACTGGCACGGCGCACGAACACCCTTTGACAGCAATCAAGGCTCTCCGAAGAACACAAGGTGATGCCCTTGACGATCTGGTCTGGTCACACGCACAAAAGATAAAAGACGAGCTGAAACAGAAGACATCAACACTCCCCGCCAACGATGGTCTTCAAGCCCTTCGCGCCATCAAAGACTGGACCGAGTTCCTGACTGACAGAGACCACCAAAAGCGCACAAAGACGTGGGAAGTCAGCAACGTTGGTCAGTTAGCACAGGTTCCTGAATCCGGAGATGAGGGAGAATCTGAAGTTGAGAAGAGGGCTATCACGCATGCGATGTTTACGAATTCGCCTATGATCTCTAGTGATCCTATGAGTATTAGTGTCATAAGTGTCCAGGGTGGAGGTTTGACTTTGGGAATAACGTGGAATGAAGGGATTGTGGACGAAGAGCTTATGGAAGCTTTGGGAGATGATTTGGAGTCTGCTATGAAGCAGTTGCATGAGGAGGGAGGGTTGCGTATGGATTGGCTGTATGATGATGATGATTAGATATGATCTTTGCAAGGATATGTTAGTTCTTATGTACAACACCATGATGAAAAAAAGAACACTCTCAATCAAGCCAACGGAGTCCTTATGCTCATTCTCAAAAACAATCCACAGCCATCAACGTTTATATCGATATGAATGTTGATAAAATCCAATGAGAAAGAAGTGCAGGAAGTAGAGACGCGAACGGCGAGACATTACCCCACCTACCGTCTTTGACGGTAACGGACGGGACGCCACGCCAGGGACCCCCATGCCCCGTCGCTTCTTTGAACGCGTTAATCGACCCGACAAAAACATTTAATCAATCACTTTTTTGCGCGCTGTTGATGTTTTTATTCGCTACTATTGTACGAACATACGATACCCAGTCCAATATTTACTTGCTATTCCCATACATACCTTTGTACGACCTCGACTGTTGGCGACCAGCTCAGCTGCTTTTCGACTTGTCTGTCTGCTGAATCACTGTCGCGATGCAATAAACGCGCCGCCGTCGACACGACAGATAATGTGCTATCGACAAACCTTGGACTACTACATATAATCACATACGCAATCACCTCACACAATGGATCGCGACAGAAGTTCACTGCTCGAGCGGTCGAGTCAGCTTATTGTGGACAAGAACGGGAGGAAACCACTTTTTGGAAATAACCCACCGAGGGGAAACGACAGGAATAAGGAAAACGAAGCGCAGAACAATTCGAGGCTTGGCTCTAGTATACGAAGCAATGGATTTGCGCGATCGGCGATATCAGACTATGATAGGAGGGGAAGTAATGGCAGCATTGGATCGCGCGACAGCAAACTTCCTACACCGAAATTCTCGGCGTCTGCCCGGAAACGACTCTCCATGTCCGATGCGTTCGCTCTAGCTGCCAGAGAGATCGAGGACGATAGCGACGGAACTCAAGCTGTCGATGCGTCACCAAGCCCGGCGCCGCGAGCCTGGCGTGAACGAAACCAAGGGGACGAGAGTCAGGTGCGGCAGCTGTTCAACCATAACCAATCTCATCTCGATACAAAAGCCCCAAGCCGACCTTTTTCGCGAGGATCACTCGCAGCGTCAAGGATACCTGAAATAAAGAAATCGCCCGAGAAGACGGCATCACCACGAGAGCGCAGCTTTTACGGAAAGTCAAGGGCAGGATTGTCGTTTGGGAATAAGAAACCTACGCCAGAACCCAATGCTCTCACCAATGGGGTGCAGTCCGAGAACCGACCGGGAAGTGCGGCTGGTATACCTCGACCAGAAAGCGCAAGCGGAATACCACGGCCAGGCTCAAATTGGGGTGGATTGAGACAAATGCCCTCGAAAGACGACTTGACAAAACAAGGACGAATTCCAGAACTCGTCCCTGGTATAGAGGACCTATTGCCATCAATTGAGGGCGCTGATGGTCAAAATGAGCCAGCCGAACCAGCCAAGGCGTCCCCTGAAAAGAGTTTCGCATGGGAGGTGGATGATGACTTTACAGCCGGAGAACTACAAATATCGGATAGTCCAAGAATTCGGATGGGCGCGCGTCCCTTTGCAAACCGAATTCACTTTGATGAGGGCAGCGAGGTTGATATCAACTCGCGGACGAGGGTGGCAACTCCTGGAGCGCGTAACACCAAACTCGATGAAATATGGTCACGAGAGGTCAAGACAGGAAGCGATCTTCCTGTTGATTCATCGCGATCTCATAATACAAAGATTGACGAGATACGTGCGCGCGAGGAACAGGTCGAACATCAAATACCGATCCCTGACCGTAATGCGCCGAGGCCGAGGAATACTAAGTTAGACGCCATTCGACAACGGGAAGTTAATGGTCTCCCTAGAAGATCAATGGCTTCAATTAGGTTGGACGAGATTCGCGAGCAAAACGCAATGAGTCGCTCACGTTCGCCAGAAGAGAATCGACCACAAACGAGCCGAGGAATGGTCCCAGAGACGAAGTCTAACGCCGAAATTGAGACTCAGGAGCCGCCAACTAGGCCAAAATCTGCTTTCGAGATGGTTGGCGAACGGATACCCGATACGCCTGTGACAATATATAAGTCACAACGAGAAAATGTAGAAACGCGACCAAAAGAGAGCGGGGGTTCGAATGACGATGAAGATCGTGCGCGACCTGATTTGTCGCACAGGCGTACTGACTCCCGAGACTTGTTGCGACGCCTGGCCAGAGCTGCCAGTTCCAGTCCTGCGCCAGAAAATGAGCCGCGGCAGGTGCCCGACACTGACAAACCCGCGCCATTGCCCCTGGATACCAAAACAGACACTGCATCAACAATCCCCCAACCTTCTACCAGCAATGGCTTTCGAAATCGTCAACATCGCTCAAACGACTCTGATTCAAAACCTAGTGTTGGATTCGTCGGCCTGCCTCGAAGTCGTTCCACCTCTGTTAAAAGCAAGAAATCCATGAATTCTGAGGCCGATCCTACAGCCCGCCTCGAAGCGGAGGCCAATTTATTTGCGCCTGGCGATAATCAGTCTGAGAAGGGGTCTGTCAAGGCACCTTCGGAGGCCGACTCTGAAGATGAAAAGGATGTGGAGGCGACACCTCGACCCCCGAAGCCGGATCCCCTTACTATGCCCACGCCTAAGATCACGGGCGCATACGTGGAAACGCCTGCGACGGTCAAGGTCGAGAAATTTGACTTCAAGGATAAACAAAAGCCAAAAAGGGAAGAAAGACCGCTGCGACCAAGATCTGCATCGTTCCGTGACAGGAGGACGGAGCGTTCGACGGATAGTAGCGATAGGGACACAGCATCAGATCCTGGGACAGACGACAAACCGAGCACCAAGACTTCGTCGAGTGGGTCGAGGAGGCGGCGCACTCGTTCTCTCTCACGCCGCAAAGGTACACTTAAAAACTCGGCAAGGCTTCCAACAGTCAAAGACGATCTAAAAGAACTTCAACGCACACATCACATCGAGGATTCCACTTTAGACGATCTTGAAGAAGTTATCCTTGGTCGCAAAGCCCCATCTCGTGAAGTCGAGGCTCTTCTCGATAAGCTGCCCCAAGACTCATCCTTTGACGACGACTTCAGTTTGGAACTTGACACCAAACTCAACACACGCACCAACCAGATCGATCTCCAGACCAACGATAACTCCGATCTGGATCGACTCACGCGCATGAACAATACACTCAAAAGTAGCCTCTACGGCATTCACACTGCGGCAAGGGGCATTGAACGTCTCTCTGATCAAGTCAGCACCAAGAACAAAGCCGCCGACAAAGCAGCTGAGAGCAAACCTGTCGAAGACAAATCAACGGCGTTGAAGATACCGAAGGAAGAGCCGGTAGAGAAGAATCTCCTCGATACTATCAAGCCCGAGCCGGTCCCTGAAAAAATGGCTACCCTCCTCGACAACCACAGCACAGGCCCCGCCTACATCACGCACCCCGATACCAAAACAGTGTCTTACATCCAATTTCCTGTTCCACAACTTTACCACCGCAAGCCATCATTCCGCTTTACCCTTCTCGGTCTTGTTCTTTTCCTCCTCGCTTCTTGGTATGCTCTTGAGTCTGCCATGTGCGCCCAGTTCTGCCGTCCTACCCGCTGCAGCGGTACTCCCTGCGTCTGGTCCATCAACGATCCCACATTTGGCAACGCTATACCCGTGAAGCTGGACCAGTGGACCACTGGTGGTCGTGGACGTATCCTCGCCGGACAGGTTCAGGAGGAAGTCAGTGATTGGCTCGCAGACATGAAGGATGTCTTTTACGATCGCGAAATCACCGACATCGACGTCAACCGACTCTCCTTTGAACAAAAGCGTCAGCATCGTCGACGACTCCGCAAGAAGGGTCTTGTGAAACCTCGAGTTCAGACTGCAGAGCAACGAGCCAAATGGGATGCATGGCGACAAGCACGACGGGAACAAGAGCGAAAGCAGGAAGCAAGGGAAATGGGCTATGAAATCGCAGAAGATGTGGATGAAACTGTTGGAGGAGACCAGAGGGTCTGGTAATGTGTCCACTCTATGTTGATCAGAGTGTTGGCTCAACATGTAATTAGCTCACTTGACGTTACTACGAAATAGATATCCCAAGCAGGCGTTTGAAGTCGCATTCTCGCATTCATTTAATAGTAATGACAATAGATGGTGATGATATTTTCAGATGGTATCAACCTCTAGCCCACGTATCAAGAAGGCGGCTCTAAACCGCAATGCATTTTTCCATATCCCAACGCCATGCGCCTGCAAAACTCTGGTCTTTTAATCGTCAATACCACCCCACTCATCGTCATCCTCCTCCTCATCACCGCTACCAGCTTGGACCCATGGCAACCTCTCGTCCTCGTAGGTATCAGCGGCGCGCTCCCTCACAGGCTTGATAGGACACCTCTTCAGCGCAATAACAACATCTCCCAAGCTCTTAACAAAGGCCTCGCCCTCAGGCAGCTCCAGCGCCTGCTCGCGCTCCAACTCATCAACCCAGATATCCAGCGCATGCAGTCTAATACCTAGAGGGTTCTTTCGCAAGTCTCCTTCCTTGTCAAAGGGGAACTCGGCGAGAACACCCACAATGGCCTCAACATCGCCATCCATCCAGCCGCGCTCCCTCACGAAACGAACATGCGAGGCGAAAACGCGACGGACGAGGAGAAGAAACTTTTCCAGACGGAGCACGTCGATGTCGGTCCACTGTTGGCCGAGGACGGTCCAGAAGGCGCGCAGCCAGGGGATGGCGCAGACGGGCTTGAGCGTGAAGAGGAGGTTTCCGAGATCGGTTGCGAGACGCTGCTGGGGGAGAGGACGGTCGGTCATCCAGAGAGCGTAGAAGAGGCCTTTCCAGAGCTTCTGGGCGTCGATGTCGGAGAGGGATGAGCGGGAGGAGAGGAATGTTGTGAGGGTCTCTAGAGAAGCTGTTCGAAGTTTGCGATCTGTCGAGAATTAGTTATACATCCCGAAAAGAAAAGAGATGGGTTGGACGAACCGCTTGAAGCGAGGTTGCGAATAAAGGGCATTTGGGATTCGTCGGCGGCCATTTTGAATAGGCTAGAGCGTCAATGGCTCTTGTAAATGATTTAAATATTATTTGCGATTAGGCCTCCGGTAAGGTAGGCTGTCCAAAAGAGAGGATGATGTGATAGTTGGTTGGTGTTGAAGATGTAAAAGATCCGACGCCTATCAAACGCTGGACAACTTTTTTTCAAGGTGAAGGGTGGGATGCCGGATCCATGTGGGGGCTTCACCGAGAACTTGGGTGGGGCCGGTTTTTTTTGGGTCTCCATCCATTGCAAGGGACTTTTTGCGATGTAGTATGAAGTCCATGAGCTTGTATTGGGATCGAATATAGCTGTTTAATTATCAAGTGATATTTGAACAAGATTTGTGGAAGACTGTTGGGTCAATGACATTGCGCATCGCAATAGACTTGGACGGATACGTGCATCTTTCTTTGTCTTTGTTCTGCAAATCAGAGCTTTTACAAAACTAAGTTCCGTTTACCGCCTCCATGTCAACAAGAATTTGCATATAGCTGCTCAGCAAGACAATACCACTTAGACAACATAATAATAATACATAAAAATTAAGAAGTGCAAATTAGCTTCAGACCTTTCAGCTTATTCAGCTGTCTTTGGGTTCAATCATTGTCTCAGCGAATGACCCCGCGCGGGGCATCCACATCAACGTTGACCGCGCCCAAAATTTTGAGTGTCTCCATTTCGTCACTTTTCATTCCTTCAACACTCAGCTCTGTTTAACTATCAACTCAAGAGCTAATCCCGAAAACCTCCCTCCACATACTAGACAAATAACACATCATGGCCGAATCCTCTACAACCGCTGGCGAAGCCTCCCAGGCAAACAAGCCTCCTGTCGCTATTGTCTGCGTCGGCATGGCTGGTAAGTACAGCACTGATCGTCGCGCATCTCTATGTCTAACTGTGTTTAGGATCTGGAAAGACTACCTTTATGCGACGCATCAACGCTCATCTTCACCAGAACGACACTCCTCCATATGTCATCAACCTCGATCCCGCCGTTTTGTCGGTGCCTTTCGAGTCCAACATCGATATCCGCGACTCGGTCAACTACGAAGAGGTCATGAAGCAATACAACCTCGGCCCCAACGGTGGAATTTTGACTTCTCTTAACCTCTTCGCTACAAAGGTCGACCAGGTCGTCAACCTGCTCGAGAAGCGCGCCCAGCCCGATCCCGAGAAGCCCGATCGCAAACCTATTGATAGAATTCTTGTCGACACACCCGGACAAATCGAAGTCTTTGTCTGGTCTGCCTCTGGAACTATTCTCCTCGAGTCGCTTGCGTCTTCCTTCCCTACAGTTATTGCATATGTTATCGATACCCCTCGAACTGCGTCTACTTCAACATTCATGTCCAACATGCTTTACGCCTGTTCTATTCTCTACAAGACCAAGCTCCCCATGATTCTCGTCTTCAACAAGACTGATGTCAAGGATGCTGAGTTTGCGAAGGAATGGATGACCGATTTTGAGGCATTCCAAGAGGCCCTACGAAAGGATGAGGAGTCGGATGAGCTGGGAGGTGCCGAGGGTGGTGGGCATGGTGGCAGTGGTTATATGGGCAGTCTGCTCAACTCGATGAGTCTCATGTTGGAGGAATTCTACGCCCATCTCAGCGTTGTCGGTGTGAGTTCCCGATTGGGTACTGGTGTGGACGAGTTCTTTGAGGCTGTCGAGGAGAAGAGGGAGGAATTCCTCCGCGACTACCTCCCCGAGCTTGAGCGAAAGAGAGCGGAGCGTGATGAGCAAAAGAAGGCCACTCGTGAGAAGGAGCTGGACAAGATGATGCAGGGCATGTCAGTTGGTGGTCTACCAGTGGCCAAAGAGGAGGACGACGCCGATGTTGCCAGTGACGATGATGGCGATGACACTGATTCTGACGAGGAGATCCAGAAGCAAGGTCTTCAAGACCGGTACCAGCAAGCCATGGGAGATCAGGACGATTCGGTCATGGCGGACGCAAGTTTCGCAAAGTACCTTCACACCCAAAGGCAATGATGGAAAAAAGAGAAGCATATAGTGGCGTTTAGGGGTATAATCAGGATTTTCTCGGTTCACATGGTATTTGCAGGTTAGATGTTCGCAAGGCGACTTTAAGATGGGAAAATGAACAAAGAAGTAATCACGTAGACTTGTGTCTTTGTCCTGCGCAAACCGTGTCGCATTGTCTATTTTTCATTTCAACGTAATTCCCAGACCCCCAAACTCCCGTCTCGATTATAATCATGATGTCCACACTATATCCCCATGCTTGAGCTCTTGCAAGGTTTTTCTTTTCGCTTTGTAATCAAAAATCGTGTATTCTCTATCGGGCCTCGAACTGAACCATGCTATTGTCGTAGTTAGTACCCAAAAGACTCTTAGATATGAAACGAGGGCTATTTACCGCTTGGTTCGCTCCTTGTAGAGAATGCGACCGGCGCAGTGAGGGCACGCGACGAGGGCATCCTTGCCGAGGGTGACGCTGCCGCCGCAGTCACCGCAGATGTAGGACATAACGTGGCGGACCTGGTGGTCGTCGCGGGTTCCGCCGCGCTGGCCGGTGGAGGCGGTAGGGACTTGGTATTCTTCGCGGGGCATTTTGAGGTTGTGTGGTGGTTTGTCTGGTTGGTTGATGGGGTGGTTTGGTGGTGAAGGAAAAGACTGGAGGTGCTTTGGGCGTGAGGGCGGTGATGGGAAAGTTTGGACGGCAGAATTTGGGCGGTGAGGAGGTGCTTTGGGTACGTACCTCGCTATCAATCAACCTTCACATGGATGAGATGCATCTTCAAGAACGGTCATGCAATATGCTATGACAGACTTCTGTTGAGCTTCTGACGTAGAATCTTGGATGGTTGGATTGCCATAAGTTTTACACACTGGTCTTCTCATTGATGTTTCCTTTTATTTGCTACGTCTTGTCTTGGCCTCAAGCTACTTGACCTGTTCAATCTCAACTCAACGATGTATCGTTCATGAACTCTCTGCTGAATCACAATACTATTCTGATTCTGTCTATCTTCACATCATCTGGCATGATCATAATGCTTCATCCGAGGTGACAGGAATACGTCAGAGATCTAAATCGAAGGTCCAAGAGTTAAGGTTTGAACTGCTGGATCAGATGCTGCAGAGGCGTACCTTTCACTACTAAGCCTTGACAAAGACAACGTCTCGGCTTCCTTCAACATATCAAACCTCTCAATCGATAATATTCATCATCACCACGTGGTTCCCTTGCCTGTTCGATCAAGAAACAAGATGGAGTTAAGTTACAGTAGCGGCAGTTTCAAGCACCCCACAGCGAGAAAACATCCACTAAATGCACTAAAATCGACCCCAGTCTCGATCTCCAATCCCTGGACTGCCCTGGTCAATCATGATTGCATCCGATCTCATCTCATCTCAACTCAACCTCGGTTCCTGGATCTCATCAAATTTATTTCTTTCATGATCTTGCGACATCACAAACTTTGACGCCAACTTCTATTTTATTCGCTTCTCTTCTTCCCGGATAATAAACATCTCGAGATACAGCTCAGAATTCGGCAGCCATGTTTGACCCTTCGGCTCCTCCCCCAACAGCAACATGCCCCTTCTGCATGATCTCTTCAGTTTATGAGCCTTTTGACCCCTTAAATCCACCACCATCAACATCTTCACTCATAAATCCCGAGCTCGTCTCGCCCGCTTCATTTATTGTTCTTTCAACGCCTGTTCTCGTCGCCTTTCTCGACATCCTACCTCTGAGCCGAGGTCATCTTCTTCTCTGCACACGACCACATCGTCCCAAACTCAGCGATGTCACGGCTTCAGAGTCCGCTCATCTAGGTCGTTATCTTCGCGTGCTATCAAAAGCTATGGCGCGAGCAACTGGCATAGAGGATTGGAATGTGGTACAGAACAATGGCGCCGCAGCAGCGCAGGTCGTGCCGCACATGCACTTCCATATCATCCCGCGACCGGAGATAAGAGCTAGTGGACGATTTAGTGAGAGCTTTACTATGTTCGGAAGGGGAAAGAGGGAAGAGTTGGATGATGATGAGGCTGCTGTATTGGCGGAAGAGTTCAGACAGAGTATTGCTACTGTAATGAAGGAGGAGGAAGAAGAGGAATCTCAAAAAGAGGAAAAGGCTAAACTATGAGAGTTGAGGATCTGCATATTGTTACCTCATTGGCCCAGCATGTTCGCCAAGTCTTATTCATTTATATATCTCTGATACCCTTCATGCAAGTCTTTCTGCTATCAATATATAAGAAGTTACCCCAATTGTGCATCCTCTATCCTACTCTAAACCTTTGCTCATAGTCTCCTAAGAACACCTTTTTCGGCAGGGATCCATCACTGATGGCCTTGCCGCTCTTTGATACCATCTATCGCCGTCATCTCATCATCAGTCAGCTCCCATCCGTCCAACTCAAAGTTAGACTCGATTCTAGAGAGAGTGACACTCTTGCAAACCACTACCCAGCCCTTCTGCATACCCTGTGGTAGTAATGCCTGCTGGGCTATCTTCTACTTCTTGGGAATGCTGAGCAAGGTCACAGGGCTAGATGGCCAGATTCCAGGCACGAATGGCCTTCTGTGTAAATGTCTCGAGAGGTGTTCCATGTCCGAAGTCGATGGCTGGCATCTAGTCCATGCGTTGAGGATGTGAGTGCCGCTTGGTGTCAATGGGTTAATAGAGGCAACTTACTCAACTTGGGCCATGGTTAATAACATTTCGCTATAAGCTGGAATACTGTTGTTATCGAGACTGTTGGTTTCTGTTAAAGACGGACCGAGACTCGGAGTCTGCGATCAGCTTAAATATTCGAACCAGCTCGAAGTATCGTTCGCTGCTCCATGCTTTTCTGCTTTGCCACATAACGGTGCATCCATAGGTGATCGGTCTGCTTGCTTATTGAGAACAAGGGCTCATCTACCTCGCCTGAAGTGGAGGATGACATAGCGAGCCTTCATTGGTAACCATGTTGACAAAGGTACACTTACATACCTATCCAAGGCCGCGTTACTGACCTTGGGACTCGGCAACCAGCCTCACAAAGACAGCCAAGTTCACTTCATCACAGCACATAGCATTAAGCCGAGCGGTTGTCATCGAGATGCATATCGGGAGAGAAAAAAGTCCTGTGTTACTCCTAAGTAGCCCTGACCTCCTATAGGATGAAGACACTGAACCAACATAAACCCTTCCAGTAACCAAACCATTTACCGTAGAACGGACAACAACTCCACCCAAACCCATTAACCATAGTCCGTCCTTGACATAAATCTAACCCTCCCAATCCGAAAGATACCTGTTTTTGTACTTTTCTAGTCTTTTTTGTTTAAACTCGCCATTTTTTTGTGTTTGTTCCTTATTCGCCATCATATATATCCATCATACGCCCCAATCCTTATACCCCCTTTTCCAGTACCACACTCCTGTTTATATCGAAGACACATCATCTAAACTAAAACTCTCCTGCCATCGGGAGCAATTCTTCCTCGTAGCTCCCGTCTCTCCCTCTCAAGTCTCGAGGTCTGCTTCTCCAACGCACGAATTCTTTCGCGCGCAAGATCAAGCACCTCGGCTTTACTCACTCGTCGATCGTTGGCGATGCCGCCTTCTGTACCTGGTGGAGGCAGAACAGCGAGCAGACGCTCAAAGTGAGTGTTCAGACGCTTGCGGTATTGCTGCTCAACCTGGTTGTGAGCAGCCCGCGCCTTGACTTCCTCGGACGTCTCGCTGGGATGTCGAGGCTGGGCAGCTGCGACGCCGCGCTTCTTAGGAGCACGAGAAGCGGTGCGCAGCTGCGTAGGGTTACGCTTGGGGGCGTCTTTACCCTTTGTTTTTGTTATCTTGTTTGCCGTGGAACGCTTGCGCTTCTTGCTCGCGGGCTCCGACGAGGAGTCGTCGTAGTCGTCATCATCCTGGTTATCTTCTTCCTCCGGCGAAGACGAGGCGGCTGAAAGGTCGTCTGGCATGGGCGGCGTAGGGAGGAAGGTCGCCGCTGGGGAGACGTGAGCGGGCCATACAGGGCCGAGGGATGGACTGGCAGAGGACAGGTCGTAGCCTTCGGAGAAGGTGGATGAGGTACGATGAGGTGGGTGGACGGGGAATTGTCCAGGCGTTGTAGGATGGATGGCATAGTTGGAGAAGTCTCCGAAGGAACGATCAAGGTAGGCAAGGTCTGTCAAGGGGGAAGGGAAGACGGTGTTATCGAGACTAGGCGTCTCTGGAGACTGAAGAGGGTTCTGCTGCTGACACTTTGGTTAGCTATGTCTCTCTTGAGTTGGGTAAAAAGTGGAAGAACGTACTGTAGAAGCCTCGTATGGAGCGTCCAGGCCGGAGAAGGGCATGGTAGTAGTATCAATGCCGTTCATCCAATCGTCGGGCATGCGTCCGAAGCGCGCAGCTCCGTCTCCGTCGCCGGAGGTCTCGAGGAAGTTTGAGCTCATCATCATGGCTTTTTGTTTAACGGTTATCCGCAAATACTAGAACTAGCACGAGGTTGTCCTTGAACCCCGTCATCACGGAAGGGGATTTTCTGGCACAACGATTCCCGAAGAGATTTTCTCGGTTTTCTTCTCTCTATGCTGATCTGTAGTATAAGAGATGTAAAAAGATAGGTATAAAGAAGGGGGGTTCTTGTTATAGGCAGTTAAGAAGGCGGCAGACTCGTAGTCTCGAGGCTGGTCGGTTGTCTTTTGCTGTCGACAAGCCACAAGCCATAACGTAGCTACTCTTTTTCTCTTGTTGTATGTGTTGTGCGGTTTCTTCCTGCTTCTTCTCCTTCGTCTTTGAGGTTCTGCTGTTTACTCGTTCTTGGGGGAAGTAAAGGACGGAAGACCCGGGGTTTACAGAGCAGGTTCACAACTTGAGACTTGGGGCTGAAGGACGTCCCCTTTATATACTACGTTTTTATTTTTTTCTCTTAGGACCCAGCACCCGGTGCCCAAATTGAAGCGCCAAGGATAAGTACGGTATTACTCGAAACTACCACCACCTCCATGCATAACAAGATCCAACGACTCGTGTAGCAAAGAAAAAAACAAGCCTGGCCTGGCCTGGCCTGGCGGGGGTGGGAGGGTGCCAAAGTAAGAAAAGAGAGAAAGAAGCCCGGGCCCAACAACAGATTCGATTACGACACCTGCAACTGGAACTGCAAGAAGTAAGAGCCGTACAATAAGAGAACACACGGACTGTGAGGCCGTGACCGGAGAAGACGGGACCTGAAGATTGAGCATGGATAAGGGGACATGGAACATGGAATGGACCAATGTGATGCATCACAAGTTGGGAAAGTTATCCTTCGCTTAATGGGAAGAGGGCCACAGGCACAGACATGACATGAGGTCAAGGAGCTGGTACTGTATGGTGTTGAATTCCGCCATGGCCAATACAAATTGTGACAACTTACACGCCTGCCGAGTCTTCACCAATGGCCAAGAGCCAGCTGGGCTTGGCACCTGTCAAGGATGGGCATTCTGTTAGTAAATCCGGGCCCTTGGCTACCTAATAGCCACGTAAGAGCAACTGTCTGAGGTTTGTTAAGTCCGGATAGGAATTGTATTGACACAAATAAACCTACTATATAGATATATAGTCCATCTGAGAGCATCAGTCCCAAGCACGGAAAAGAGTATAATCAACCCCAGACTCCAAGTCATGTAGTCTGCTTAAACCCCGAAAAAGAAGCATGTACAGGATCAAAAAAAACTTGGGGTGGCATGAGTTTATCCCCAGAGCTAACGACACTCAGTGGATCCTCCCCCCTGCAAGATGGGGTATCGTTGACTAACCTCAATCTCGTTTGCCTTGGAAGAGGCCGTGGGGAGTGAAGCCCAAGTTACAGAAGAGGGTTCCTGCTGTAAGTATTGCCGAGGCATGCAGATCGACGATGTGGAAAAAGGCCATGTTTAGAATTACTTTGCGCCCTGTGGTTTTTTGAAGCGGGCTGGGGGGTCACGAGGGCTTGTTCTCTTTTTTTCATGGGGGGGGCCATAGCCATAGCCACGTCTTTCTTGTTGGTTGACTCTCTCTTTCTGAGTAATGGAATAAAGAGTGGGATTTGTGTGTCACGATGTAGCATTATGGCATCACTGAGGAATTGTTCAAAACTTTATTTTCAGTCAGAATATTGTTGTAGTTGACTTGGAAATGTTCTACAGATCCTGCTGGTTGGGCTTGGCTTCTGCCAGATGACCGCGTGGTAAGGAACATTGACATTGGCGTGCATCAGATCAGACCACCCTGCAACGGCTCTGGCTTGACCTTGCCTGTCATCCTTTTAGTTTCCAGAAGGTAAAAGAATCCGGGGTAAAGGAGGAACCTCCGTCTTCTGTCACTGGGTGGTGTTGGCTTGGCTTTCATACAGACCATCATCAGAAGAGGTATCTCCATTTCAGTCCTACAGAGTTCAATACCCTAGACTCTTATCGAGACTTGACTGTTCAAGGAACATTGTCTTCTCAGTTCAGATGAGGTAACTACTGAATCTCAACATCATACCTTCTCTTCAAACTGCTGTATCATGGCCACCATCTTCATCCAGAGTTCGTGCCTTTCTATCTGGGGGAAAACACCAAACAGATACGTCCTCTACGACAACACCCCCTTTCCCCTTCAACCCCAAGAATAAACATCATGACCCTCAGTCAAACCCTCAACCTTCCCCTTCAGCCCTACCCGTTGCGGAGTCACGAAAACCATGAACCAATAACAACACCACGGGCAGGGGTTTTGTCCTGCGCGCTTTTTTCATGACATCCTATTTTCGTGTCTTTCCCCCAGATAGATTCTCCCTCAAAGGCTTGTTTCTGTTAAACTATTGACGTACCTTCAACAACGTGGTTTCGGTTGATCGGTAAGTGGACACTGCGTGCGGGTAGATCAAGATCACGATAAAGATCTGCCTTGGCTAGATCTTGTTGCGTTCCGTATTATGCCGTATTGCACGTGCAGAGTTGACTGATTTGCTAGGGAAGGGGATATACATATAGGGGGTGAAATGCATGACAGATCCCCTTTGATGGACGAGTTGCTGTTGACGTTGACTTTACCACTACACCACAACAACTCACCCTTCACACAACACGATCATGACACCTCACTCAGTCACCAAAACGTTGTCGAAGAAAGAATCTGGAATCTTAATATAATATAAAGGGAACGAATTGCTATACGACAAAACAAGCTGCCTCTTCGGTATTACTCGTCGCCACCAGCCGTGACCGTCTTGGCCTCCGGAGTCTCGGTAGCAGCAGGCGCCTCAGTGGCCTTGACACCCTCCTTAGCTGGAGCAGAGACATCGGCAGTCTCTTCGTCGCCCTCGGCGTCCTCCTCGTCCTCCTCTTCGAGTTCGGCACCAGCTTCGTGGTCGCTCTCCTCGTCTACATCCTCTTCCTCGTCCTCATCGGCGTCGCCATTGGCTTCTTGGGCGTCCGCCTCGGTCGTCTTGCGCTTCTTCACCGGAGGTTCGGCTAGATAATGTGGTCAGCATATGTTTCGTTCAAGTTTGACCACCTGGGACTCGGTCAAGATTGCATAGATGGATTGGGGGTGATGTAATGCATGAGTGTTGATGATGTATTGACACCTGCCCAGCGACATCATTGAGAACTTACCCTTTGCATCAGCTTCTTCGTCCTCCTCGGCATCCTCGGAATCCTCGTCCTCTTCACTCTGTTCTTCCTCGTCTGCGGTCGAGACATACCTATTCACATGCTGTCAGCCAAATGTCATTGCGACAATGTACGATCATGAACAAAACACTGAGTCGGCATCGCAGGAAGCAAGTATGTATTGATATGGAAGGCCAAATGCAATGCGATTGGAAGTCATCGCGTATGAATGAGTGCGATCGCGTTGAATGGCAGCGCGTTGAGGCGCATCTCATTGCCATGGCATGCGACATCAAATGCACGCGCGCATACTTGAGAGGCTGCGCAACGAATGGCGCCAGCCGCGCAACCAAACAAACATGCGATTGGGCGATTGAAGACATCCGCGAATAAAATCACAGAAAACAACATGTGAGAGGAAACCAAATGGAACTTACTCTTCCTCCTCCTCACCATCATCGTCTTCAGGGAGGGAGACGAGCTCCTCCTCCTCTTCGTCTTGCTTTCTCTTGCGGGACATGGTGGATTACTGAGCTGGGTGGTGTAATGGAGTCTTGGGAATGCGATTGGCAAGTTTAGAGGAACAAGACGCTTCTCTCAGGGGATGAGAGAGGGTTTTAAAGGTCGGACAAGGTAGTGTACAGCACGAGATAGAGAGCTAGACAAAGCAAAACAGGAACAGAATAGAGGAGAGGAGAGAGAGGAAAGCAAAGCAGGGGGAGTGGGAACGGGTAGAGGGTGGGAGAGACTGCGCGTGAGGAGCTGGAGCTGGAGGGCGACAGTAACAGTGACTGTGAAAGCGATAGACAGCCCGAGAACTTGTGTGAGCTGGTAATTCAGCCAATTGCGGATGTCGTAGTCATCCCATCACTGGATACACTCCATGACTATTACAGTATGGACATGGACATCACTAACGGAACTCAAGTAACGGATACATGGGAATGCAAGGAAGCTCTGCGACAAATCGAGGTACAGTCCCACGAGCTTGAGATCTAAGGATGTATTGGGTGGCCCAGCTTCTTGGTGTGGACAAGGCACAAGCTACCCGGAGGTAAGCTGCAAGGCATGGCATTGCAAGGTAAGGCAAGGCAGGTCAGGTCAACAAGCTCCCGTTTGCGAACCGCCAGCCTCCAGACTTCCAGGCCAGGTCAGTCGATCAGGGCGACAGTCAAAACCAAAGAGAGAAAGGACGCGCAATGGACCTGAAGTGGTTGCTGTCCAATCAGTATCCTGACTAAAGGAATAGGTACCTGGAAAGCATCGAAATGATCTTTGACTTTGGGCTTTTACCTTTCCCGGCTTTACTCATCGAGGTACGCAGGAAGAAGAACAGGGTAGAGAACAATAGAGAAGGGGATAGAGAGCGGGGAAGATAGCCCAGGCCTGGCATACAGTAGGTACACTGGTGTGGTACAGTACAGAGAGGGTAGAGTGAGAACGCGGGCACTGGAAGTGGAAGTGGCTGGGCAAACAGCTGTTCCCCGTATCCGATTTGTACGTGACGTAGGACTTTCACTTGTAGCTCAGAGGCGGATGGAAGTGTCTCGGAATCTCAAGAAATCACCGGAAGCTGGGACCTTTTGTCTACCATCTCTGCTTTCTTGGACAGTGGCCGTTCATCCGATGAGCTGCAGCATCAATTGCGTCAATTGCTAGTGATAGTTGATACCCTCCATCTGTAAGACGATACGACTTCCTTCTTATCAGCATTTTTGAAACAAGGACGAACGGAGCTGCAGACAGCTCTGTAACATGTCACTTCAACTTCCCCAAGAAACAGGAAGCTCGGGCCTCTCTTTCAATTAAACCGGAAGCTGAACCTGGAACGGAAGACGGGCCAAGTTTCTCCGGTGTTTGTTGTTTGCTTCAAGGATGATGGAAGTGAGACGAGAAGTGCCCCCTTCTCTTGGCTGAACCGAAGCCGGAGATTGGGTGATCCGATCTCGTTGACCAACCCAACACAGTTCAGGACTGGCGTCATCGATGCGTGGTGATGTGATTGTGAGCATGAGAGGGGAAGGGAGGAGAGGGAAGCTTGGAGCTCAAGCTCCGGTCACGTGGCTTGAACTCACAGGTGTAGGGTAGGATTGACACGAGGGATGACCTGGGAAGTCAAACAAGACAAATGATGTTACTTTTTGGTTATCAAACTTTGTTTGTGTTGATTGATTACTTTCAGACTATTTACTCAACTGACGCGTGCTTCAACGCCACTCAACTGCGTGTTTCTTGCCGGCGGCCCTCCGAGACCTCGAGCCATGTGGTCAATTCCACCGTCGTCGCTGGCTGGACGACGACAAGTAGCAATCCTGACGTCGCCCAAAGAAGCATATTAAAATTGATCAATGCAACAAACAAAATAAAGGGCAAGAAAGAGATACCCGGGAGACAGGAACACGGACGGTCTCGGACGTGTGTCTTATTTCTCCCTGCTTTGCTTCCCGTCTTTCCGGTCGCCCTTGATTTGACGCACTTGACTAACAAAGTACAGAATTGCATTGAACAAAACATATCCAGTCGTCATAGAGACGTCAACAGAGATGAAGCATCGTAGCTCTTCCAAATCACAAGAGATTGGCCATGCGATTTAGCCGCGGATTCGTATAGTTTGCCGACTTCAATACCGAACGAGCGGGAATGTCTATCTCAAGGCTTGCAGTGGTGATACATCCAAGCCACCACCAACGATCCTCCCAATCTCATCGGTGGAAGTGAGCTCAAAAGACCCTTCGTCCGCAATTACCTCTGATGAAACAGGCGCTGCTGAGCGATTTGTTTTACCTGGCTGGGGCTGATACCGAAAGACCCTGTCTGTCGGCAACGACCCTTTTACAAAGCCAACTCGAGTCTAACCTCCTCTCAGCTGTGCTCACAGCCAAGCCGGGAACCGTTACTAGAATTGCGCGATGGCTTTGCGCTGGATCTTGGAAAAGAGATGATGGGTTGCTAGCTCGGAATGGAACGGACGTGCCCATTATGCCTCGGTCGCGAGCTATATCACGCGTAGCAATGCTTTGTTTGGATTCGGATACAAACAAAAAATGTCACTTCTCCCTGGACGACGGTTAATGACGACGGGGTCTATATCATGACCCGGCGGTTCGGAGTGGGCATAACTAAGATGAACACCTACCGAGATGAGTTTAGGGACCCATGGATCTTAGAAACATGCATATAATATGTGCAGTTAAGTACCACTAGTCACACATGCTATTAACGCATGTCTCTGGGCAGGAATGTGAAAGCCGATATCACCAATTCTCTCTAATTACTGTACCCATTTGAATCCTTCTTCCTCATCAAGACGTAACAGTTACGAGTTCACATGTCTAAGCCTCGCGATCCTGTAATCGACGCTCTCCCGCGGATTGTCGTAAGCATCATCTCCCATTGCTCTACGGTATTGGGGCGGTCGGCAGGTAAGCCTCCTTCGCCTACGCACTTGTCAACGAATGCCTCGTGCTTGACAGGCTTTCCAAGGGGTCATCCACCTCATGGCAGGGTTTCCACCAAAAAGCGGGGGAGAGACAAGGCTAACTTGTTCTTCACCAAGTTTCCAGAACAGACACAAGCTGGCTCCTTGCTCGACTTATTATTTCCGATCTTTATGGGATGAGCTACCTAACCTAGACAATAATGTTTGCTTCTTTAAGTTTTTTTCCTTTTCGTCTGTGTAACGCTGTGAGGTCACTCTTCTTTCCCCTGACTGCCATCAAGTGGAGAGTTTGCGAAGAATTTACCGAACCTTCAAGGCATAGAAACTTACACCGTTGTTGAAATGACCACGGAGAACCGGAGCGAGTTGACGGTTACATAATCCCTGCGTGTCATCTCGATTCTCTGTAGATCACCAGAATTCGAAGTTCACCAGAAGCTTTTCACCGGAACAACGGGCAAGGATGTCGTATCCTGCCCTGCCTGGTTGATCGTCCCTTTCCCACTCCGCATAAAATCGTATTTGAATCGCTGGGACAAACATGTGCGAAGATCGCGTGCAAATCGAGATTGTGAAGACGCTATGTACATGTACCCATCCATTCACGGTAGATGATATTGCGATGCGTCAGCGCCGCTATGCAACATAACGCGGCCCCGAGTATTTGGGTCTATGTACATGGACTCGGAGCACTAATAGCTTAGCTCTTAAGTTTGCTGGGAACATGGATTAAAATATGGATAATGAATGTTTTTTTATTTGTGCCTTGGAATGTTTGCCGGTGCACGTCTCTCCTGTTCATCGACGTAATTTATTCAGCTGAACGGAAAATATGGCCTGAAATGTTTTCATTAATTTCCTAATGTTTATCCAATGGCATGGATTGATTGAGGGGGGAGAGAGGATAAATGGGAAAAGAAAAGAGCAAAAACCAGGGTTGCAGTCATGTCCCTGCAGGTACAGCAGCCACAGTAAGATCCAGGAACGAAATGTATCTCATTGGTTGACATCTCTCAGATCCTCCACTTCTCAACCTGTCTTTTGACGCCATCAAAGTGGTCGACTTCTGCAGTGCCTGGAGAGCGCTGTGGCTCCGTTACAGAACAAGTCTAGCAGAGCCTTTTTCTCCCACTCACTACACCACACTAGCAAAAGGGAGATGACTACCCGATGTGGGTAGAGAGACGCCAGTCGGGCAGCCAGCGCCAGGCCGCGGTGCCGCTTGTATTCTTTTGGGAAACGTCAACGTTGACGGGAGGAACCCGTAGAGACGGTGCAGCGCCTTTTGACCTTTTGGGAGAGTTGGTCGGGCCCCCTTTGCCGGACCATGGAGCATAGGCTGGAGCTACTAATTAGCGAGAAAGCTGGACTGACGAACGGTGGTTTTGGTTTCTAACCCTCAGACATTATACGCGAATGGGAATGTATTTTTCTCCTTCTTTTGGCGAGGACCACTTTCGTCTAGTGGTGGTGGCATTGTAACACATGGCACAGCTCGTTGAAACACATATGACTGTGATATGATGCGATGGAAAGAATCATCCGTATTGGCGTGAGGGGCAGGTTTAATTTGCTTCCCATATTCGAGAGGGGAAGGTCCTGTAAAGTCCAATGAGGCTTGGTTGAATGAGACGAACCAAAGGGATGATAGATCTGTTGACTGGATGATCTGAACTAACAGGATGCCTTTAGCCTTTGGGCATTGCAATTACCTGCATATGCCGTCAATCATCATCATATGTAATGTGCAGAGTCTGAGAGTCTGCTGTAGATGAGATTAGGTATTCGATCTAAGGACAGCGGCTAGGTTGAGGACGCCCGGAATAATTGGTCCAAGGTCTAAACTTGATTGGAGTGACCAAACTATTTTTTCTCTCTTGCCCTCCAGCTGCAAGAAGTGATAGTGATCTCTTAGACAGTTGGTAGATCTTTTGCCCTTTTGCGAGATTCATCACAGACACTAGGAATAGACCTGTCTCTCGGCCTCGAAGCGTGGCTCCCGTATAGTTGGCTAAGACTGTTCTATCTGGAGACTCGTGTCCCTCCCTTGTTCTAAACATCCATCCGTCCTTGGCTTTCACAGGCTGCCATCGTGTAAGGCACAGTTAGCCTTTTTTGTTGAACCCTGTTTTTTCTCGTCAAGATCGCAACACCACGGGATAAGCATATTCTGGACGATGGGCTATCCGCCACCGCATTCACCTACGCCATCTCAATCCAAATCCAAGATACCTGTCTGAATCTAGAATGTGCATGTGTCTCTTGTCACTTTCCTATTAAACCATACACCTGGGTCATAGCATTATCCTGGTTCGTTATTCCTAGACCCCCCGCCATAGAGGCCTACTTGGTGTTGGTGTCGACTGACTCAACGGGCCCCTCTGAACCAGCAATTTAGCGTCCAAAAAAGAGCCTTCACCAGCTGAAAAGGGCCCAGCAGTGTTGCTTCCCCGGGGTGGCTATTCGGCCAATGATATTACGGGAGTTCGTCTGGTAGTTCTGCTTGGTGGTCCTTTGGGTCGGCTGGTTTTTCTTTGCAGTCCACTGTAGCTGGAGATTTCGTGAAAGACGGGTAACAAACAGCCATACGGAAAAGACGCCGCCCGCTGCGACGCTGAAAGCCACGAGACGCACCAACACCAGAGGCACTGTAACGGTTACACATATTGGCAGGCCTCCTCTGTATGGCTCCCGTATCTAGACGGACCTGAATTGTGCCATCTTTTTTGTCATGTTAGTGAATTTGCCTGCCCCCTTTGGAATGAACCTGTAACGTAGAACATCGTGTTTTTTCTTCTTTTTGACGTGCTTTCCCGGGTCACTCGTAATCAAGTATTGGTCTTGGTTGTTGTCTTGGCTGAGTCTCGTTTCTTCTTCTCCCCGCGCCACCTGCAACAGTTCCAGTTCACATGGTTCTTGTCGCTCTCCAGTCGCTCTCCCTTGTCTCATTTCTTAGTCCCTGAGGTGGGATCACTTCCGTCCGGGCTGTCCACTGCGTCCAAAAGACTTTTTTTTCTTCACTCCTCGCTGTCGAAACGAGCTTCAACATCAACACAAACTACAGACGTATCAAAGCTCAAGCTTCCCTCTTTTAGCTTGTCAACTTCCAAGTTTGTGATCGATTACAATTCCGATCCATCGGTTCTATCACTCATTTGGGATGCATCTCGTCTCCCTGTAGAGGCGGATTCATATTACAGCGGCGCCCGAGCTCCCCTGTAGCTCGACCTGTAGCCCTGGTCCTCTGTACTGTACTTGGTGGTAAGCGACAGTACGGTAAGGTTACCCCCGGCGCTTTTCTGGCCTGGCCTGGGCTCCAACTGCGAGAACATCCTGGTCATTGAAATTCGTTCTACCCGCCCTGCCAATCCGGCTTCCCCGTCCCAGTCCCAGTTCCCAGTCAAAGAGTCAACGCTTTCGCGCAGGGTGCTTCTTTGCGTAGGTGCTGCGAACTTTTCTACTTTCTACTTTCCAAAGCACCAAGCACAAGCACGGCTGAAGCTGTTGATTGCATTATTCTTCTAATCGACTATCGCACGCCGGCTGGGTCAGGTTGTCTTGTTCTTGTCTGAGACGAGATTCGGCGTCAATTCTTCAACCGTGGGGTCTCAACTGTGCCCCATCATTTTCCATTTCCACTGGAACTATACCTCTGGAACCATCCCACACCGGAACGCATTCTCGAGACCGACTATTCTCGCTTGTCTTCTTCTACACCGACCGACTTCCGACCGACTCCTTTGGTTAGATAGCCTTTGCTTTTTGACTGAAACGAAGCGACTTCTTTCTTTTTTCCCTTCGTTGTGTAGCTGGTTTGTCGACAACTCGAAACAATACTCGGCCCCCCTCGATCACGATCCGCCGATCCTTCCAATCCAATCGTATCGAAACACTACATTCGCTCTGGCTCGACTTGTGCCAAAATTCCAGTCGCAAATTCAATCCTCTGTTCTAGATCCGACAGCGATGGCCAAGAGCTGTTGCTACAATTTGTCAAATTCAACCCGTTCATTTCAACCTCTTCTTTGTGCTGCTCCGGTTCCATCAGGAAGGAGGCCGCAGTAGAGCAGGCAGGGAAAGTGACTAATTGAACATCACGCAACGAAACGACGACAACGAACCCTTGATACCCACTGATTCAGAAACAAAACTTTCATTTTGCCAGCGGCCATAATCCTGCCCCCTGGGCGACCAAAGTTTTTGCCAGCCTCTGGCGCCCAGCAGCAGTCAATCAAATCGAAACGAACCGAGTTCTTCGACCCTCAAGTGTGCAGCACACCATGGCACCCCTCGCCATCTCTGTACCCGACGCTCCGGGCTCGCCAAATGCAGCCCGAACAAAATTTGCCTTTTATGGTAATCGACAACGAGACAGCGAGAACAGCCTCATGCCCGGTACTTCGAGTGAGGCTTCGCCTTATGCCTCACCCATGACTTCACCAATGATGTCTCCGTTAGCATCGCCCCGTGTGCAGCTCAAGCCATTTGGCGCCGCCTACCGCCATACTCGTCAACCTTCGGACGAGTCTCTGTCACATTTACCTCCTCTGCCGATTTCGCCAAGATGGGACTCCATGTCCAACCCTTCAAAATTCATGCTCGGACAATCAATATCGCAACGTGCAGCATCCCCGTTCGACTCTCCCCACTCTCCATCTCCTCTTAGTTACGACACTGCAGCAAGCACTCCTGTTGACTCCCGAAACACATCTCCGACATTTCTGACATCCAAATCGTCACTGGCTGACCTTCGCGCCTACGACTCCCTGCCACCCGCCGTGGAGAACTTCTCGCGGCCGCGGAAGCAAAGTATCCGCCAGCCAATCGCAGACGCGACTAAGCCACGACTAGCCCACAACGCTTCAGGGACCGCTACCTCCAACCCCGGTCTCAATCCCGCCGACCAGTATTTGGAGCTCGTTACTTCTTCTCAACATCCCCTTTGGCCTCCTCAACGTCCTCGTGGCCCTTCAGTTTCTTCTTGTCAATCTTCTTCAACTTATCAATCTGTAATTTCTCCTCCTCCCAACGACTTTTATGACCCAAGAGCGCCTCGTGCTCGGACGGCTACTGGTGCGACATCATCAGCAGCACGGCCTCCTTTAAGCTACTCCAACGGAGGCTCTGCCTCACCAAGCCCTGTCATCGCCCCGTGGATGAGTGGTGAAGAATTTCGCTCGAGCTATCGCTCTCAGTATACAGATATAACTGCGCCCGGCACTGCCGTTACCGAGCGAAGCAGTGTTCTCACAAA
Organism: Fusarium humuli; assembly: GCA_004366955.1. Taxonomy (NCBI): domain Eukaryota; kingdom Fungi; phylum Ascomycota; class Sordariomycetes; order Hypocreales; family Nectriaceae; genus Fusarium; species Fusarium humuli. The sequence goes on from QHKN01000030.1 coordinate 69,449, forward strand.
GGACAGCTCTGTTACTTCACTATACCCTGGCCCGGAAAGCGCAGAGCAAAAAGCCAACTCTAACAACGAACCCGACGCTGATCACGACGAGCCGAGTCTTGATGATGTTATGGGCATGTACGAGCGAGGCTTCGACGACGACGACGAAGAGGTGAATTACCAAAACACCAATACAAACAAGCGACCAGTATCATCGCAATCCGATATGGGTCAACGACGAAGCATTCGGGATGATGAGGATGATGAGGATTTCCCACAAAGAGAGGTCCAGGAATCCACTTCAACACTCGACATGGAAATTCGAATGTCCAAGATGATCTTTACATCACCAGCCTTTACATCATCTGTACCTCACATCGCTGAAAAGCATGTGGTGGAAAACTACAGCAGCCCCGAGCTCCCCGAAAAACGAGATTCAGCCAAGTCATTAGACTCAGAGCCCTCCGTTGAATCACACAAACCTCTCTCCATTGCCGAGCCTGGCTCTGCGCGCTCAGAAACATTTGCTGTACCTCTTTCACCACCTGGATCTACCCTGGCACCCGTATTTGAACCCACCAACCGACCCGAAACCCCAGAGTCGAGGGTCAACTCTGAATACGCGTCAGAGCCAGTGCCCGAACCTACGCCCGAACCTGTGTCTGAACCTACACCAGCCCCCAAGGCCGAGCTCAAGCCTGAGCCAGTCTCAACGCCTCCTCCAGTTGCCATTCCCGAGCCCGTGGAGCCCGAGGACCCTGGCTCTCGTGACCGATATGGTTTCAAGAAGGAGAACCAGTATGTGACGCGACAGCAATACGACAATTGGAATGCCGGATACACTGAATATCTGGCACGTCGAAAGAAGAAGTGGAATGCGTATCTCAAGGACAATGCTCTGATGACGGACCACCCTAACCGATTTCCTGCTCCCAATGCAAAGACGAAACGATTTGTTCGCAAGGGCATTCCTCCAGAATGGCGCGGCGCAGCTTGGTTTTACTATGCTGGTGGACCAGCTATTCTGGCCAAGCATTCGGGTCTCTACGATAAGCTAACAACTAAACGAGCTAAGGACGTTGATGCTGAAGCTATCGAGCGAGATCTGCACCGCACATTCCCTGACAACATTAAGTTTAAGCCTCCAGGCGGCATGGAGACAACGTCAAGCAGCAGCGCCAGAGAAAGCCAGTCAACTATGACGGATTCCACTCGCAGCTCTAGCCCAGCCCCCCCGAATGTTGATGGAGAGACACCTGTCATTACTTCCCTCCGCCGTGTGCTTCACGCTTTCGCTGTGTACAACCCTCGCATTGGTTACTGCCAAAGTTTGAACTTCTTGGCTGGTCTTCTGCTGCTCTTTGTTGATACCGAAGAGCAGTGCTTTTGGCTACTGAACGTTATTACACGCATCTATCTTCCTGGCACTCACGAGATGAGTCTTGAGGGTTCCAAGATTGACCTGGGAGTGCTCATGACTGAGATGCGCACTTCTATGCCTGCTGTCTGGGATAAGGTTGGCGGAGAGCTTGAGGCTGATCCCAACTCTCGACCCTCCACAAGCAAGTCAATTCGCCTTACTCGTTCGCGCCGCAAGGAACTCGCACGCATGTCAACACCTACAGACAGACTTCCACCAATTACACTTTGCATGACGGCATGGTTCATGAGCTGCTTCATTGGAACACTACCTATCGAAACCACCCTCCGCGTATGGGATGTGTTCTTCTATGAAGGATCCAAGACCCTTTTCCGCATTGCATTGGCCATCTTCAAGCAAGGCGAGAGCGAGATTCGAGCCGTCGCCGATCCCATGGAAATGTTTGGCGTGGTGCAATCAATGCCCCGCCGCCTGATCGATGCCAACGCCCTTATGGAGGCCTGCTTCAAGAGGCGGAATGGCTTCGGGCATCTAAGTCAGGTTCAGATTGACGAGAAACGCCAACAACGTCGAGCCAAGGCACAATTGGATAGAGTCCGCCAAGGCAAGACCTGGAACAACTAAGAAATTAAACGTCTTAGCCAAGTTCAACAACATACCTTACTACATCTCATCTCTATACACCCACAACACTCCTTCAACATCTCATTTTCTATCAGCTTCTTTCTCATTTCGGCACACCCCGGCACACACCAACATGGTCGTGGAAGCCGCCGACACTCATCATGGAACGGCGTTTCAATGGAAGGCATGTCTCTTTATCGATTTAGCCCGCATTGTGTCTGCATTTTTTCTCCTTTATTCTCTTTCAACTCCAACTTTTCTTCTTTCATTTTCATTTTTCTTTATTCTTCAACTGCCTCTAACACAGGGGAGTTGTTTGTTTACTATGTATGTACGTCAAGCAGCGGGGAGGGAACAGCGTTGGTACGGTTGGAATGTACAGGATGGAATGGTACCCAAAAAGGAACATTGTTTTACTTAATGACGATGGTTTACGGCTGCATTGCGATAAGACAAAAACGCACCACCATGCCCCCAAAAGCACTTGGTGTGAACTGCTACACAAGGGACATGGCAAGGTTGTAAGGACTGGCAAAAGGTCCTGGTGGTGCTTGCTTTTCATATAGAAGGGGGAGGGAAAATTACGTACGAACTGGCTAGAACCTGTCGAGGAGTAGATTTGGGGGATACTTTTGATACCCTAATGGAATGAAAGATAATTACACGACGGTCAAACGCGTGCTGCCTGCATGTGATGAAATGTTTCACGTTTAACACCCCAACATCTATGTACTTTCGTTTATTTCATAAGCTTGGCTAAAAGCCTGAGAGCTCAATACCAAGGATACATAGCCATACGAGATGAAAGTGCCCTCATGGCCATACCCCTTATGGGTGTTCAAGTTGGCTGTTACCTTTGCTTTGATCCATTCCTCGTTCCCCATCTTCTCCAGATCCACCTTCAAGGTGTTTTAGTTTGTGTCAAGCTTTTCAACCATAAACCAGGAGCTGTCCTCATGCAGCAAGTTGCCCTCAATACCAATAGCCTTTACCTAGACGTTAGGAGGGAAAGTAGGTGGGCTCATGGCGTGTTTTTCGACTTCCTTTTTAGCCGCTTGATCGAAAGCAGGTCGATCGTTCTGATACTGCTGCGCAATGCGGTCTTCGAGAGGGCTATCGAGCTGCGGTTCTTCAAGGAGGTTGCGAAGAGCCTCCAGCACGGCGTAGAGCTTCGTGCTGGGCTTCCAGGCGTCTGGCTTGAGGAGACCCAAGCAGATGTTGCCGAGATTGTCGTTTGTTATGTTGGGGTGGTAGATACGGGTGACGAACTTGACGACCGGGGGCTTGAAGGGGTAGTCGGTGGGAAGGGTGAGGAGGATGCCGAATTTGCCTGGGTGGTAGACGGTCGAGGGGGGCGCCGACAGGGTGACGTGCCAGGTGTGGATGGACTCGTTGGGAGGTAGAGACACGGAGAAGCCCTCAGGGGGTTCTTGGGAAATTTCGGCGAATTCCTGAGATTGTGTTAGATGAGGCACAAGACAAGCTAGAATGGGAAGGATTAGACGTACCTTGGTGATGCGCTTGGCCATTGTGAAGGTGGTGTAGCTGAGCTATGTATGAAGGGGAATATGGATGACGGCTTTGATCCTTTCCTCCTGGTATTTTCAGTACTGTTGTACTCAGTTCGATATCGCGATGAATTGGTAGACAATAGATTGATGGGAAGAAGATGTGCGGGTTTGATGTCAGATGTATGTTATTGAAAGTTGGAGCTGGAGAAAGGGTGGAGGGAATGACGATAGTGGGGTACTGCTGGAGCATAAAGGAAGCTGTGACTCTGCTGCCTGTAACAGATAAACTGCCAACTTCCATAGCAGAAGGCACCTAGCCTGCTGGAGCGGATGTGGATTTCATTGTGACTCACTGAATGGGCCAGAGCAAAGCTGTCAAAGAATCAGTGATTAAATTACCTGCGCAGATTCTTTGAAGGGTAACTGCAGTCTTATTCCTCTATTCTAAACTTGGGGCATGTATCACAACAGCTTGTGTGGGGCATGTAGGATGAAACAACAAGAAACAGCAAGCAATCTATTTGAAGTGGGCCAAGCAAGACTGCGTCCGCCCGTTCAACATCAAAAGATAAAGTCTCAAAGAAACTATATCTTACAACGTCTAAAGCAACATCAATCGTTAGAAGATACCTATTTTTTGGACAACAAAGTCAATGACCAAAGACCTGGCCTGAAAAACCTTATCATGATCATGCAAGTCATAAGCTCTCAGTAATACACTGATAGTTCGAAGGGTTATCTTACTTGGTAAACCTGTATGATCATTTCTAGACTGGTCTTCTTACGGCACGAGCCAACGGGTAACTGCTTCATGTGTATGAGATATACTGCGCATTCGGGTATATACATTGCACTTATACCAAGAAGTAAAAGGCAGCATGTGGATAGCTGCACTGGGCCATCAGTAGCAAACAGAACGAACGAACCAATAGATGCCAAGCAGCTGGCTGTGACAAACATACATATTATTCTGTCTCAATAGCTACTCTTAACAATCAGGACTACCCTTTGGGTATCATAGTAATAAATCACATCGCGTCAATTGGACTCATTACAAGAGGAATTTTAAAAGTCAACTTTTGACCCTACCAAAAGGAGGGACATCGTGAATTAGGCTGTTCCGCTTCCCACCTCCTCCATGTATATCTAACCATTTACCAACGACAAAAATCCCAATAAAGCAAATCATATCGTTCAACTCTAGCCGTCGGTACCGCTGCTTCTGAATGTCGCACACAGCGCAGCATAGTGATGCGTCAGGTCCAGGACGTTCTGAGGCAAGCTTGTCGCCTGGATGATGCTTCGGACCTTGACTGCTCCCTCGTCCTCGATCAGAGTCCGTATTGTGTGCAGGAGCTCGGGGCTGAACTCGCTGTACCATCGGTACTGCCATGTCACTAATCGGATGACGGATGCTACGGTCTCTCTTGTGCTCTTAGTCTTCTCGAAGACACGCAGAATGCCCGCCAAGGCCTTAGGGCTGAAGCGGATAGAAAGGCATGCGCGGTAGGCCTCAACGGCTTCGTCCATGTGCTGGAGACGCTCGGCAAGAGAGCCCAGGATCTCCCATTCCTCTGCCGACTTCTTGTACTGCATCTGCTGGGCGCGGTACTGAGCCATTTGGGTACGCCAGATTGTGTAAACCCGTAGATCCTCATAGAGAACCATGAAAAGACTATCCAGCCAGCGCTCACAAAGACGCTTGGTGTTGAGCTTAGACAGATGTTCGTCGTTCTTAGTGGTCTGTACTGTTAGTTTGGTTCGAGAAATTGAAATATTCGAGCTTACCTCGGCATCAGGCTTCGTCTCGCCTGGGTCGACGACGGTTGCTGGCTTCTCAATCTTCTGTTCACCATCACCATTGGTGGCAGGAGCGTCAGAGTCGGTCTCCGCTTCAGACGCCTCCTCAGCAGGCTTCTCTGAGTTTTGACCCTCTGTCTCCTCGTCCCCGGTGACGGTTTGATCAGGTGTGCCTCGCAGACCATCAGTGCTGGGGGTTCGTTTCGAGGCATTGGGATGAGTAGACTCCTGCTTCTCTGTGCGATACTCGTCCTCCATAACGAATACATTGCTGCGGATTTTCAGGAGTTGATCCCAACCAATCTTCGCAGTCATCTCGGTCAGAATATCATACGCCTTCTTGAAGGTGCCTCTGTAGGATGCTGCTCGCAGGTTGAGCAAGCTAGGGTCAACCTGCTCCGAGTATCGCGACTCAGGCTCGCTGTCAATTTCATCGAGGCGAGTTTCAGGAAGGGTTGGTAGAACGACTTCCTTTGGCTCTGGCATCATAGGGGTATCTTTGTCTTGGTAAGTAAACATGGGGCATGAGTTGAGGATTGTGAGCGCATTGTCCCAATCCTCCATGGTCACGTAGACTTGGGCTAGTCTGGCCCAAGTGCTGAATTCGGTAGGGGCAGCAACTGTCGCTCGGTCCGCACAGCCCAGAGACATTTTCAGTCTCTCTTCCTTCAGCTCGGGAGTAGATGCACCCTTAGCCTTGTGCAAGAGAAACTCGGCTTGAGTATCGAGCATGACATAGTCCATAGGGGTTTCTTGCAAAGACTGATGGAGCGTTCTGACACCAGCAACCTCTTCGTGACCCATAAACATAACCTTTGCTAGCAGAGATGAAACCTCAACACTTTGTGTTCGGAGCTTCTCAAACAGGTTGATTCCAGAAGCATATCGGCCGGTCGTTTCGAGGTACTTGAGCAGACCAGTAGTCAGATGGTTGGATACGTTGGTGGGCACTTGGACCACAGAGTCGGATCCCAATTGCCATCCTACAAGGTTAGTCTGGGCATAGCAGGTTGGTAGGAGATAACATACCCCTGAAGAAGAGTTGTTCTGCAGCATGAAGGAATCGATGCTCAGTTTCAGTGTTTGTAACAGGGTTGAATCTTCGAACACCCATGATTTTTCGAATTGTATCGCCGCTGCCGTCGTCGGCGTATGAGTATGCTCGAAGGACGCTGCAGAGGTAGGTCTCCAGCCAGAGGTCCTCTGAAGCCTTTCGTTTCTCGCCCCGCTCGTCGACACAGTAGCTCTCTACGGTTCCGGGAATCGATACATGCACGCGCATGTCAAGTCGGGAGAATGCATTGTAACAGCTGTCAAGTGTTAGCATCCACGAGGCCTTGAAGCGCTTGAAGTATGACGTACCAGAAGACACCCTCAACGATCTTGTTTGTCGCATTTGGCCCCGACTCCTTGTATGTCAAAGTGTTGATATACGCTGCTAAGCTAGCTGATGAAGATGCATCAACGCCGGTAACATGGTGGTAAACGCCAGTCTGGAGAAGTCAGCTCGTTGTCTCCCTTGCGCCGATCGAGCTTGCGTACCTGCTTGGCTGGGTTTCGGACGCCGTGCTTCAAGAGATGCACAAGATCGGGAGGGCCAAGTTCTCGAAGACCAGCGAGAGATTCGGTTCGGGCATCAATCGACTCGTGGAGAATCTCCTCGGTAATTCTAGTTCAAGATTAGCTATTGTGGATGCCAAGCATCTCGGTAGTGTTGCGCCTCACTCAGGAACGGCTGGCGCGACCATGATTGCGATCTCCTCGTAATCGGTATCGGGGATCAGGGGCTGATATTAAGTGGGAAATCGTCAGAATCGCCTCCTGTGATGTGCAAGGAGGAAGATAGACGAGGTCGTTCGATTCGAGGGGTCCTTTGTTCGAGGTAAGATGCCAATGGTCCCTCCCTAAGATGGATCTGGCCTTGATAGCTCCAGCTCCAACAGTTGTACGTACTCCCTACTGCCCTGAATTATGCGGGCCAGAAAGGGACGTGCAGCACTAAACACCGCCACATCCACGTGTCGAGGACCAGACGAAGAGCTAATATGTGGCTGACTGTGGCTAAAATGATCCGCGTCTGAGAACGCGCTCGTCAATTAAATGGATGCCAAGACAAGTGAACTGTCTCCAAACTCCTAAAGTCAAATCATTCAGATTGCGGTAGTCAGTATTTCTTTGCTGCGGTTACGAATGTCGGGCGTTGCTTTGGGAGAATTGCGACCGCCAATATGGTAAGATATTCCAATAATCCAACAAATCTATACTAATTCGAGGTTGCAGCCGGCATTCCAAGCAATAAACCTCGAGCCAGAGGATAATATCGACGAGCAAATCGACACCACGAAGGAGATTCATGTGAGCTCACAGGACAACGGCCCAGCTCTGGACAGATGTTGACCATTTTTAGGTCGACGAAGCTCTGAAGCGATTCCAAAATGCATTGAAGCTTCATGCACAAGGCCCCCGATCGCGCGACGCTGCCGGAGCCGCATACCACGAACTATTTGAATCCGAAATCTTCAAGTACAGGGAAGCGAAGACCGACTACGAGCGAGCAGAGCGACATGCAGACGGTCAACCAGAAATATCAAACTTGGACCCCGAACTCACAGATGGAGGACTCGATGTGGATGCTGGAGGAGCAGACGGAGTCGCAGCAAGTCTGGCCCAGGCGCTCTACCTGTCTTACAAGAACTATGGCCAATTCTTTGTCGATAAATTTAAGGACGTATCGCATTCAGATCCGGCCTGGAAGGAGAAGGCCCAGCTAAGATACCACGATGATGGGCGCAAGGTTTTGGATAGCTGGATGACTGCTTTGGACCAGGATCCTTCTGACCCGGAGCTTTGGAGGAAGACTGCCCGGTTTGCTGGAGCCATGAACAGCAACCGCATCAAGCGATACTGCCTCGAGGCCGCGATTGAGTTGGATGATGACCCGGCTGTAGCGGAAGTCGACCCTCCGTCACTAGCGGAAGGAATGGCAGGTGAACAGCTGAAAGATCAATTGAAGCTCCTGGGCGATGGAATGGCTTTGTCACATCCGATCATGGCGCCCTGGCTCAAGAAGAAGATGCCTGCGCTCCTCAGACGCCACCTGGACCCCATCCCTTTCCTCCCCGATCCTACCAAATCATTAATACCGCCCAAGGTTTCGGATACGCAGGACCAGTCGCAAGAAGATACGGAAATGGGCGAAGGAGACAATGCTGACCAAGAACCCAAGTCTGTGTCGTCCTGGGCTGATCTCGGGGCAAAACTCATCAACTGTCTGGAAACTACAGCCGAAGCTTTCGATACGTGTGACGGGATTGTGGAGAGCAGCTTGGAAGATATTCCTATGGAGACACCTCCGAATGAAGCCGAGAGCGTTGTGTCAGAAATCGAAGTTGCAGTCCCAAAACCCAGCGAGAAGGTGAAATCACTAGAAAAGGAGACCACCACAAAAGAGCCAAAGGAACAAAAAACAGGATCGGAAGCGACCGAAGACAGCCAGAAAGCCACGGACCAGTCTCAGAAAGACTTGAATGATTCGAGAAAACGATCGCAATCTGCAGCGGGACTGCCAGATGGCGCTGAAGAGGAGAATACAACGGAAAAGCGCAGCAAACGAGTTCGACGAAGAGAGACTCTTCAAGCCGAGGAATCAACCGACCCCAGTACCCTAATTGCTAATCAATTACAGCCCTACCAAGGTGCTGATCAAAATCTCTTCCAAATGACAAAGAGTGTTATGGAGAATCTGGGCGTGGACGACAAGTCGACATTGGATTTCATCACCGAACTCATTGATTCATGCGCTGCCGAAGACCGACTGGGAAAGATAAATAATCTTGCTGCGTGCGACTTGAGAAGTGTCTTTGTTGACTTCCGTGAAGAGGTTGCTAAGGTCTTCCTGCATAAGAACGAACAAGCCAGTCTTGGACCATCATCTTTCTTGGAGCATGCAAAAACCGGCTCGACAGATCAGCCATCGATGCCTCTTTTCAACGAGCAACAAGGCCTGAGATCCTTTGCCAAAAAGATAGGAGCTTGCAGGTCCTGGATGACGGCCGACGACGTCGCGTACGAATGGGTCAGAGCTGTCAGCCAAAGTTACGCAACAGCCAAATGGTCAGACAAAATGAAGCTATCGGTGGTTCAGATGCTTAACAAAGTGGACTCTGTGTTGTATCATAAGATCACTGAAGAGCTGGAACTGGCTGCTGGCTCTGCTGAGAGGTTAGAGGAGCTGGAAACCATCGTGCCCATGCTCTTTGAGCTACATGTCGATATCTACGAACTCATCACTAACCCTAGCAGCGTTGTGGATTATGCAACTCGGATGGATACCAAGTATCGACTCGGGCGCTGGCTTGACATTGCCTCAGCTTATCTTCAACTGTTGGATCGTCCATCCAACGACCCCCTGATAGCACGCTTCCTGTGGGCTTCAGTACTTGTGTCTTCACACTCGGAACAGCCTCTACGAGAACATATTCTCCTTATGTGGACCTCTCTACGGGATCACCTAGCAGATGAGGAGGTACCTGCCATCTCGCTGCCCAACAACGTGGTTATGCCGATGATTTCTCCCGCAGCTGCTGATCGCGAGATCTCCAAACTAACGACAATGGACTTTTTCCTCGGCCTATTTCAGGATAATATGGACGATCCAGTCTATGTCATTGAGACATTGGAGCCTGTTCTCAACCCATCGACAGTGTGCGCTCCCGATCAAGAAACAGATTCTGAGTCAGGAGAAGACGATGACAGCGACGACACAAGCTCAAGCGAGAAGTCAAGCGAGAAGCAAAAGAAGTCCATCTCCGATTGCGCAAGTCAAAGCCTGCAAGATCTCTGGAAGTTCCTTCACAACAGCAGTACAGAGCTTAGGTTGTTTTTGTGGTCGCGTCTGGGAGATGCCTACGATGCTATTAAATATCCCACCAAAAAGTTCTCCTGCTGCCTCAAGAGCATCGAACTGATCGTTTCAGACTTGGAGAGCGAGACATACGTCAACACTGCAACCGAATCTCGACGATTGCTCTTCATGCGCACTCTAAAATCACTAGATGAACTGCTGATTACAGCTCTCTATTCTGCACTTAACGAAAACACCGCATTCGAGATCATCGACGATGCCCACATCAAGTCTACATCATCTGCTCTTGCCAAAATCAACTGTTTACTGCATGTTGCAAGCCTGTGCGAAGATGAAGTTCGGATTGGTATCAGGACAGAACGAAGTGGCAATGCTGCCTCTAAAGCTGCTTTCTCATCACTCAAGAACAAGCTAAAGGAGATGCAGATCCGTGCATGGTGCCTCCAATACACCATGTTTAAAGCTGGTATCAACGAGGACAACTGCATCATCGGACCTGAGAACGATCTTGCTGACTTTCTCGCTGCCATACATCAAGTCATTGGTATCCGCAAATTCTGCAAGGCTTCGAACAAAATCTTCCTCAAGGTGATGCGGGTCGAGCTTCTGAAGCTGAAGAATATCGAGAACTGGGAAGACTATCTTGGCCAGGTTCTCTATGACTTGCACGGTCTCAAATTGGGCGCAGGTGTCTGGGAAGTCCAGGATCATGGTTGCCAAGCGGAGAAACTTGAGAAGCGACAGACTATGCAGCTCGTGGAGAGGGTTTGCATTCTTGCTAACCGTATGCCTATGAAGGATCTACTCAAATCTGATCTCAAGACGACGATCGATCATATGCAACAAACTATCGGCCAGACGAAGTCAACGCCGCAGATGTATCACAACCTGCGCAATTTCACTGAGTATCTGAAGAAGCCGATCCATCCTCTACGTTTATATCGCGCCCTTATTGGGGACGTTTCAGTAGACGCTGTATCTGTCAACACACCAGAGACCGTTCTTGCCACACATGGCTGGTTCTTCTTGTTGGGTATGATGGCATTGACGAAGTTCAAGGGTGTTGAGTTGAACCGTCGTCAGACCCCAGGCGCTACTGACGATCTGCGTATCGGCGCGACTTTCCTGCGACTTCAACTGCAATTCACTGCAGACAGATGGGATGCATGGTTCCGTCTGGCTGAATGTTTTGACTACGAACTGGATGAGGCGGTTCTTTGGACTGCTGACAAGATGAATAAGGAACGTCCTGAGCTGGTCAAGTTCCAACGGAATGCCATCCATTGCTATACACTTGCACTCTCGCATTCCCGTAACGTGGACATCGAGACACATGATGGAGATCCCCTGCACGATCTTTATCACAAATTCGCCATGAGAATGTATGCATCAAGCCGAGAGCCTTTTGCCATGGAACCATTCCAGCACTCTGATCAGGAGAGATACTTTATTGAAGATATGGGAATGGGGACCTTCAAGAGGATTCTGCATTCTCAGATGAACGAGTACAAGGTTTGGAAGTTCGCGGCCAAGCTGTTCAGGATGGCCATGAAGCGAAAGGCACAAAACTGGAAGTAAGTGAAGTTAATTAGCCGTCCATTTCAGGATCTAACAGTAAATAGGAACCCTTACATGCTTTCCAAATGCTATTGGAAGATGTATCAGACTCCTGATGACCAACTTGACGTCAAGGATATGGCCTCCAAGGTCAGCCTAGACCTGTTGATCGACACCCTTAAGAAGGCCGTTAAGGTGGCACACAATGCTCGAAGAGGGAGGAACACTGATCCTATCTTCGAACCACACTACAAGATCGTCTCGATTCTTCACAAGCTGGTGGTGAGAGGTGACTTGCCATCGAAGAAGGCCGCTGAAATTCTATCCGAGCAGCCATTTGGTCTGGAAATCGACCCTGAGGATCATTATGCGTCCTTCTCGGAGCCTGAAGATTGGGAAGAATACATTATTCGCAATCTTTCCCGACTTAAAGATAAGGACAAGGCCAATTGGCAGCATCGTATCATCATCAGACATGCCAAAATACTGTTCGATGAGGCCAACGAAGCACCCGCCAGCGATAGACTTGTTGAAGCGAAGGCTGCATTCGGCATCCTTAGAGACAGTATGTTCACGAAGACCATGGTCATGAACGTATGGAAGTGTGATGCCGAGAGGCCTGGTCGTCATCACGTTTACACAGAACAATATGTTCGCCTCATGACCAAGTTGCTTGTTATCATGAACGACCGGGGCAACTTGGAACAGCTCTTGAGACGACTCCGGAAGAAGGGCGCCGACTTCTATCATTTCACTGATCTATGGCAATCTTGCTGCATGGCATATCTCAAACTTCTACGACAGGGTTACAACGTATCACCTGTAGTAGACGACGCGTTCAAAGCACTGTCAAGTGAAGAGTTCGAGGTTGTGGGTGAACGGATTGCAGATTGGGCTGCGAGCGATGGCGCAGAAGTTCCGCTCTTCAACTGCATGAAGGAGACAATCGAGCTGAAGAAGCTTAATGCTAATCTCATGAAAGTGGCACCCATCGATGATCTTCTCAATGATTGCTACTCCAGAATCTACTCCGAGATAGCCAAGAGCTTGCCTGGACCTGACCCCAGTAAGGTTGTGGAGGAGCGACACCACGCCAAGGAAGTTGCAGCTCAACTCGAAGCAGCACAGGCAGAGACGAAGGTTACAAGCTCCCTTGCCAGTATCCTCAATGCTCCCAATGGACAGGAGAGTATCACTGGCACGGCGACTCCCATGGAAACAGAGAAGACAGAAGCTGCGCCGCGGGCTAGAAAAACCGGCGTTAGAAGACCGGACGTGCTGCGAAAGGCTGAACAAGCGGTTGTACGAGCTTTGGAGGCACCCAAGTCAAGCAAGAGCCGGGTGGGAAGTGTTTCGAGCGGCAAGCGTGGCAGCCATACGCCCGTACAACGTGCAAGTGATGCTGGCAGTGACGAAGAAGGAGCTGATGCGCAGATCCTACGTGAAGCTGGTCATGACGTTGATGTGGACATGAAAGATGCCGGCGACGAGAATGAGGAAGACCACGGCGAGGAGGAGCATGGAGAAGAGGAACACGACGAAGAAGAGCATGAAGAAGAACAGGATGAAGAACACGATGAAGCTGCCGAAGACGAGAATGCTGAAGAGCATGGCGCTGAAGAAAAGGCCGATAGCGAAGCAGGCTCCCTTCACGACTCGGCTGATGACGAGAGTGATCTTAGTGACGTGCCTGAGGACTACGACCAGGAGATGCCCCCGGGACTTATGTTTCCTCATCTTCGACACCAATCGGACGAGTCGAGCGGAGAAGATGCCGACAGTGAAAGCGAAGGAGACGACGAAGCCGAAGAGAGCGACGGTGAAGAAGAGGCCGAGGAGGTAGCCGATGGTGATGAAACACTGGGTAATGAGGATACCGAGTTAGCGGATGGCGAGGACGAAGACGAGGAGCAGCCACGACGATCGGGAAGTTGGGCAGCGCATGATTCTATACGGGCAGTGGCCTGGTAAATGATATTTAGTCAGTAGCGAATTGGCGTTAGAGAATAGGTTTACTGGATGATTATGGATAGAGGTATTGGAATTGGCCCAGCTACTTTTTTATGTATACTATGTAATAGACAAAACATTTGTCTTATCTGAGTTGTTGAACTTTGCAATGTTAATGCGATTGACAAATAACATGCAAGTAAAGAAGAGAAGTCTTTCTTGCCCTTCCAGAAGGACATGGTACGCTATTCGTACACAACCCCCTAAGTCAAGACTACTCAGCCGCAAAGATGTCGTCCTGAGCACCGTCCATGAAACCCATTCGCTGGTTGTAAGTAGGTGTCTTGCCATTAGGAGGGTTGACATTGTTGCCTTCAGCTTCTATAAAGAGTTAGAACCCATTAATAATACAATTACTCGGGAGGAGACTTACGGTTCCAGACCATCATCTGCTTAGGACCAGGAACACACTTGGTAGGGTTGTCGCGGCAGTACACAGCAGGCTTGGGCTTGCCCAGCTTCTTGGTTGAAGTGCTACCAGTGACTTTGCAGCGATGATTCTGCATGTACATGTTCGGCTGGCCGCCTTCACATATTGTCAGTAATTGTTTGTCTAAGGAAGGAAGATGAGTGCTTACATCCATCTGGAATCCAGAGCCAGGCACAGTAGCAGCCCTCCTCTGGACACTCGGGCATATCGGCAGGAACGTCGTACCAAGTCTCGCGAAAGAAAGGGGAACTATACAAGTCAGCAAAGCGAACAACAGCTCTGAAGCAAGACTGTCTTACTAGTATCGCACAGAGAATACAACAAGATTATCCATGGTAACCTTGCTGATATCACTCTCGTAAGAAATAGCCCAGGCCGTTCCACCAGTTGACTCAATATTCTTAGTGTGCAACTCTCCACCTGAGCCATCACCGCCATCCATAAGACAGCCACCTTCAGGACCTCTCCATGACACAGAGCGGTTCTTGCCGTCCTGCCAATCAGTAGTTAAGTCTCCATTGTACGAAAGTGTAGTGAAGGCGCGGTTATTGGCGAGTTCGGTCATGAAAGACTTTCCAGCTGGGAGTTCGAGGAATTCGCCCTTGGGAGGAGGAACGACGTCGCATCCGCGGTCTGCTTGCATCCACCATTTGGACTTGGGGAGGTCGTAGAGAGGGTTTACGGCGAGGTTGGTGTTTGCGTTGTCGACGGAGGAGTCGTTGCCGCCCTAGGGAGTTAGTATTGATCAGGACTGGCGGAGGGATGAAGTTACTTTGCAGTACATGCCCTTGTTCCAAGAGGCGATGTGAGCAGTCGCAGATGCAGCGAGGGTGAGAAGTAGAGTTGAAGTATACATGATGAATGAAGGAATGAATGACGATATATCAAGAATGAATAAATGGACAGTGCAGTCAATACACTAAGAAAGGAATGAATGAATGAACAAAGATTAATTGATCTCACAAGCTTGATCACATCTTCACTTATATACCAACTATGAGTACAAACAGTCTCGGACAATTACACAAGTCATAGATCCTTTCATCTCATCGTCAATAAGCGGCCGCTCGAAACAACAGGGAGCGGATTCATAAATCAGCGCCTTAGACAATTGTTGAAACGAGCTGACATTTAGCGAAGCCATTCACGGATAAGTCTAAGATTGAGACTTGGGGTGATCTTCGTGATCCCTGCGTAAGTCGGCCGCTTGTCGGGGACCTGAAAGAACGTTCGGCGTTTCAGACTTGCTTGGCCGAGATGTCATTAGATAATTATTATAAGAGGATTTTATATTGCGGATGAAGGATTGAAGAGATGCCTGTTTGGGCCAAGTCTAGTCTGTCTTACAACTTATACAGAGATTCTCAATTCATTAATTCATTATGCATGTTTACTAGGCTGGCGGAGAATAGGATACAACGCTTGGGTTATTGAAGCAGGACAGACGAGTCACTGGTTAGAGGATCCTTCATCATATACTTTTGCAGAACTTTCATTATTGATGGCTAACATCTGACATATTATATACCATCGAACAATTGGAACAACATTGTTTAGAAACCATTAAACATGAACACTTTTGCCTCAACGCCAAACTGCCGCAACTCCAGTCCAGCTAGCTTCAGCTTTAGCCCTCCTCCCTGTCCATGTCATCTCTGCCTCTCTTGCCGCCCTTCTTGCCACGAGCTGCGCCACTCTTCTTGCCCTTGTTCTCGACGAAGGACTTCATCTCGATTCTGGCATGGCGTTGAGCCTCCTGGACTCGGTGCTGGAAAGTCATAACCTCCTCTTTCTCTGTGGGGTACTCTCCGAGCTTCTTGCCGAGAGCGGCCTCGATTCGCAGGTAGATCTCGAGGTCGAACTGGGTCACGATGTTGATGGCAACACCGGACTTACCAGCACGGGCAGTTCGTCCGACTCTGTGGACGTATGTCTTTGAGTCTTGGGGCACATCGTAGTTGAGAACAACATCAACGGAAGGGATATCCAGACCACGGGCAGCGACATCAGTGGCGACCAGGATGTCTCGTGTACCAGCGCGGAACTTGTTGAGGGCTCCCAGACGGGATGATTGAGAGAGCTGTCCGTGAAGAGGAATAGCACCGAAACCAAGTGTTCTTAGTAGGATGGAAATGCGCTGTGTCTCCCAGACTGTTCGTGTGAAGACGATTGTAGACTGTCCAGCATGCTCGTTGATAAGGTAGATGAAGTAGACATCCTTCTGAGCATGGGGAATGAAGCAGTAGTGCTGGAGCAGAGTCGACACAGTCTGGTACTTGTTGGAGCTGATGCTCACTCGAACGGGGTCCCTCAAACTGGCACGCTGCAAGCTTTCGATCTTGGAGCTGATTGTGGCAGAGAAAAGGTATGTGCGTCGCTCTCGGGGGATGAACTTGAGAATTTTGTCAATGCTGGGTCCGAAATCCATGTCAAGAAGTCGATCAGCCTCGTCCATGATCAGGTATCGCAGAGTTCGCAGGGAAAAGCCCTTGGTCTTCTCAAGATGGTCCACGAGACGACCAGGTGTCGCAACGATGATGTGAGGCTTCTTTCCAAGCGCAATAGCTTGGGGAACCATATCCAGACCTCCAACAATTACAGCGCATCGCAGAGAAATGAGCGCTCCGAGAGCTTCGAAAGCTTGACCAATCTGTGTTGCCAATTCACGGGTGGGGGCGAGGACGAGACCGAACAGAGGCTGAGGCTTGTCGAGAAGAGCCTGGAGGACAGGCAGGGCAAAGGCGGCGGTCTTTCCACTACCAGTTTCGGCGAGACCGATGATATCGCGGCCCTCGAGGGCGACAGGGATGGACTTCTCTTGAATGGGCGTGGGGTACTTGTAGTTGAGCTTTTCGCAAGCTTCGCAGAGAGCGTCGTTGACACCCTGAGAAATGTTAGAATCTCCAACTTGAGTGAAATGTCAATGAGTCATACCAGATCCTTAAAGGTTTTCTTGGGAGCATCAACAGCTGTCTCCTCGGCGGAAGGCTCCTCTAGAGTCGCAGACTCTTCTTCGGATTCTTCGTTGCTAGAGGATTCAGGATCGGGTTGAGGGGGCTTCTCTTGGACGACAGGCTTGGTCTTTCTGGGCGCATCTTGGCCGACCTTTCTTCTCTTTGCGCTGTTCATGATGGGCAATTTGGTGTGTAGAAATGAAACTTGAACTTCCAGAAAGATGATCTTGATTCAAGACTTCAAAATATTTTAGTGGGGACCACCTTATCGCACGTGCGCTAGTCTTATCGGGGTCCCCGCCAAACTTTTTTTCTTTCTGCCATACATTGAGATTTGCGACAGACAGCTCAAGCAAGTTTTGACGATACATCAAACAACAAAAAATCACAACAATGGCGCGCAAACGAACAAAGAAGAGAACCCATCTCGGTGCCAGCAATCCCGAAGTGGATTCTGCCGGTCATGCTTCCGCGAAGGATCCCAAGAGCATGGTTATTCGAATTGGCGCTGGCGAAGTCGGTACCAGCGTTAGCCAGCTTGCGGCCGATGTTCGTAAGGTCATGGAGCCCGGCACTGCGAGTCGATTGAAGGAGAGACGCGGAAACAGACTAAAGGATTATGCTGTAATGTGTGGTCCTTTGGGCGTCACCCATCTGATGCTGTTTTCGAGATCGGAGAGCGGAAACACCAACCTGCGAATGGCCTTGACTCCTCGAGGTCCTACTCTGAACTTTCGCGTGGAAAAGTACTCGCTATGCAAAGATGTTCAGCGAGCTCAGAAGCACCCCAAGGGTGGCGGCAAGGAGTTCATCACTCCCCCTCTGGTAAGATGACTTTTTAATCGTCCTTTGTTTATCCTGCTAACCTTTTACAGCTGGTCATGAACAACTTTACTCGCCCAGACTCGGATGCAAAGTCGAAAGTTCCCAGACACCTCGAATCCCTTGCCACAACGGTCTTCCAATCCATGTTCCCTCCTATCAACCCCCAAGCCACACCTCTCAAGTCAATCCGACGAGTCCTGTTGTTGAACCGCGAGCAATCGCCAGAGGACGATGGTACTTTCATCGTCAACTTTAGACATTATGCCATCACAACAAAGTCGACCACCGTTTCCAAGCCTCTAAGAAGATTGAACGCAGCCGAGCAGTTCGTTACCTCAAAAACCAACCGAAAGGGCAAGATGCCTAACTTGGGTAAACTCGAGGACGTCGCGGACTTCTTGATTGGAGGTGAGACCGGCGACGGTTACATGACAGATGCCACTAGCGGTAGTGAGATGGACACAGACGCAGAGGTCGAGATCTTGGACGCCACAACCCGAAAGGTTCTATCTGCCAAGGCTAGACAAGCAGCCGCCCAGAACGAAGCCGAGCCCGAGGTCGAAGAGGAGCATGTCGAACGCCGCGCCGTCAAGCTTGTCGAGCTCGGTCCCCGAATGCGCCTCCGCTTGACCAAGGTCGAGGAGGGTCTTGCCTCCGGCAAGGTCATGTGGCACGAGTACGTCCACAAGAGCAAGGACGAGATCAAGGAGCTCGAGAAGCGATGGGAGCAGCGCCGACAAGAGAAGGAGTCGCGAAAGAAGGAGCAAAAGGCCAACGTGGAGCGCAAGAAGGCTGCCAAGGCCAAGGACAGCAACAAGGGCGAGGGTGCCGACGACGATGACGAGGACGAGTTTGAGTACGATAGTGATATGGATGTCGACGAGTTCGACAGTGAGGGACTAGCGGGTGACGCTGAGTTCAAGGTCAATGAGAAGATGGAGGAGGATGGCGAGTGGGAAGACGAGGAGGAAGAAATTGCCAATGGAAACCTTTAGATGGTTGATAATTGCATGATTTAGTTTGGCGTTGTATGTATCGTGGCATCTGGGATTGGGCAATGAATAACTTTGTCATTCTTTGTGATCTCATTTTCTTGATGGTGAAGTCATGCAAAACATCGTGAACATGGCGGCGCCATCTCAATTGGACACAAGACTGAGACAACATGGATGCACTTATCGTCCACCTCAGACGTTTAATCAGAAGTTAGCTGTTTAAATGAGTTGAGAGAAAATAATTGAATCTGTTTATGTCAATTTACACCCGTTCCTGGACTCTTTTTTTTTGGCATCCGAATTTGGACAGTCCAAGACGGATGTTTCTGATACCACCTCAGGGTAAGCACGACCTCAACACCGCTATTATAGAACCATTGGCTTAAATAGGTCCTCACGACGTCGCATCATAGATCCTGAACATATGACAATCGACCTCTCCTTTCCAGGATTAGTGCAGCTTTTTTGTTTCATTTCCCAACCCATGTCTACGCCCTACGACTCACTTTGAAGGGCGCGTTAATTATCAGCTTCAAATATCGCAGAGGTGCGACTCACCTTGTTACGCCAGCTGGCTTATTCACGGTCACCACTGGAACGTCCTGCAATCAGCATCAATAGCAAAAATATGTTCCGCGTAACCACCAGAACCCTGAGAGCTCCAGGTTCGGCGCTCAAGCGAGTACCAGCTGGTGTGCGCTTCTCGTCTACGCAAACTTCGACATCGGGCAATGCGAAGTACGTGTGGCCAGCAGCAGCCGTTGTTGGCGTTGGCTCTGGAGCATACTTCTTCAGCAGCAAGAGTACCGCAAAGGCTCAGGCTCTCAATGATGGCGTTCCCAGTTTGAACGAGTATCCAACTGAGGAACAAATCCCCGTCAACTCGCCTGTCAAGTCGATCATTCTCGAGGACGCCAATGCTAAGCTGCGCGAGGACGCTCACACCTTTGTGTTTGAGGGACACGCAGGAGCTAAAGGACGCGTGGACTTTGCGCGTTTGGGAAGCAATAATCCCATTGAGGATGATTGGGATCTTAAGATTGCGAAGGGTGTTGGGGGAACGAAGACTTTGTACGCCGGTGTTTATGATGGACATGCGTGAGTTCACCTGCTCAGGCTGGATGGAAGACATGCTAATACTAGTTAAGAGGATGGGCGACTTCTCAGGTGTTGAGGAATGCTCTGGTCCCGTATGTGTCGGGCGCTCTGTCAAGCCTGACGCCTACCAGTTCTAGCGAGATGGTAGACGATGCGATCCAGAAGGCTTTCGTCCGTCTTGATGACCGTATCTTTGACACCGCCCTCAAAGCTGTCGAATCTGGACAAGACCAAGGCTCTGCCTCTGTCATTTCTGCCGTTGCACCTGCCATCGCCGGATCATGTGCGCTTCTAACCATGTACGAGCCTACCACTTCTACACTCCGCACTGCTGTCGCAGGCGACTCACGAGCTGTTCGCGGTGCGTGGTCTGCTAAGGCGAATAAGTACGAGACAGATATTCTCAGCATCGACCAGACTGGCTTTAACCAGCTTGAAGTGGAGAGACTGGACAAGGAACATCCGGGACAGCTCAACAGCATGCTCAATCTCGACTCGGGACGGCTTTTCGGTCTTGCTGTTACAAGAGCGTTCGGCGACCACAGACTCAAGTGGCCCGAGAAGGTCATTCGGAAAGTCCAGGACGATTACTACGGCACTCCACCCAGGCCCAAATACACCACCCCTCCATACCTGACAGCCCGTCCTGAAGTTACAACTCGAAAGATCCAGACAGAAGACTTCGTTATCATGGGCTCCGACGGTCTGTGGGACATGATCAGCAACGAAGATGCCGTGACATGCGTATCGCGCTGGTTAACCGCCAAGAAGAGCGGCAAGCCTGAGCCATTCAAGGAGACCAAGTTCGAGGGCAAGGTGGGAGATGGATGGCAAGCTACCCCGGAACACCAGGTCATTGAGGATCTTGACAATGCGGCTGTGTGCTTGGTGAAGAATGCATTCGGAGGGTCGAGACGGGGTTTGTTCCTTGGAGCGATGACGACGTATGCGCCCATCAGCCGCAATGTGAGGGATGATATTACTGTGCAGGTTATCTTCTTCAAGGATCCCTATCAGAAGAAGTAGAGTGGTTATAGTGGTTGCATGGGTTTATTGTGGCAGGGCGATGCATGGTACGAAGTCACGCTGGTGAGGCTCGGACAGTATGCATTTGAGTGTCAGTCTCTATTATTAGATCGTGGTGGGAGTAGACCTGGTGTCTTTTTTAGCCATAGAGCACTTCAGAATAAAGCAGAGAATCATTTCCTCTGACATGGCTGTTTCCGTAGGGGTTGATCCCCACCCCATGACACAAATGAGTCGCAACCATCAGCACAATTGCTGCGTCTGCATAGAGACATACTATACCGAACCTCACTGACAATTGATGGCCAACAACAATTGGATCAAAGATCAATTGTAACTTGTGATGATGGATTCAAACGGAAAGGAGGACTACCGCGACCCGCCTCTTCGTCGAACGCAACGGCCCGCTCTTGGCTGCATCCACGCGCCCGGACCCCTGCATATCAGATCATTTTCGACAATCTCAAGCGAAGAAGATCAATCAGAGGCCGCCAGACCTACAGACCCCGCCGGTTATGGTGCCTGGAGCACAGCCAGTTATGGGTGGTTTAGTGCCGCTCAACTGTTAGTTAAACGCCTGCGTTGTCGCTATCTTGAACTCGATGGCGCCAGCACTTAGTTTGGCCTTTCTCAAAGTCTACCCGATGCTATGTAGTTAAGCATTATTAATAGGTGGTGAATTGTGTTAGTCGTCAATATAAAGAAGTAAAGACAGAAGAATATCGCAATTGAAAGCCTGGATGGCTAGAGAATAGACTGCCAGGACCATACATAGCCACAAATGTGCTGTCCAATTTGAGACATTCCCCTACAGAACTGTAGGCAGGCTTCTCTTGGCACCCACGCATAGGCATGTTGGTTATCACCATGCAGAAGGAATAAGTACCCCAGCACAAGCTGTTGGTTCTACCAATTCTTATCCCGCTCTTCAATCTCTGCTCCCATGACATCGAACGAGACCGAATTCGTGGGCTGGACACCATCACCAGACGGACGAGGCACCTACGATATAATATTCACATGTCTAGTTACAACATTTCTCTGCTGTTGGACTTCTGTTTATCCTAATATTCCTGCACCTGGGGATGGGCTTTGGGCGTCTATTAGGGATAGGCTTGGACTTGCGTGTATGGGATTGCTTGGGCCGGAGTTTATTATAGTGTTGGCTATTGGACAGAAGTCTTCGGCAAGGAGATCAGTTGCTGTAAGTTTCTTTCCTTCTTAGATGTTGACAACGCTTTGATGGCTAATATTCTGTAGAAATTTCACTCAGAAGGACATACGCATTGGACAATTACGCATGGCTTCTTCGCTGATATGGGTGGATTTGTCCTTAAAACCGGGGATCTCGACGAACCGATACCGCTGAATGCAGAGCAATTATTTTATCTAGTCAAGAAATCTTACGTCAAGTGTCCCGACATCACTGCCCGAGAACTTCGGGACAGGAACAAGTCCGATGGATTTGCAAGGTTAGTGTTCAAGATCGAGTCACAATTTTCTGTTCACTGACTGAGCCCTATAGACTCGTCACGATATGGCAAGCAACATGGTTCATAATCACTTTTATAGCACGGCTGATTCAGGGACTTCATGTTACCACCATGGAGCTTACTGCGGTCTCGTTTGTGGTTATCCTCTTTGGAACAGCATGGTGTTGGAAGGATAAACCATCCGATGTAGGCACAACCATCACTCTTGAGAGTCATGTCAGAATGGAAGATATTATAATCAATGTAAGGGCCCTAACTATTGGCTAAAGACTCCACTAACACAAAACCAGGAAGGACGCCAACCAGAGCAACCATACTATCAAACACCTCTAGACTTCGTCAGCAGAGACGAAACAGCCTTGAATTTAGCATGGCAATACTACAACGAACTCTCCCGCAAGATCCTCTTCTCCCCCTTCTCTCGCCGCGTCGAAAACATACCTTGGGACAGAAACCCTGGCGACATATTCCTCCGCATGGACTTTGATCTCGAACTAGTCGGCGTCGCCTTCATCCTCGTCTTTAGTGCAGTCTTCCTCTTGGCATGGAACATTCCTTTCCCAAGCGAGGTGGAAAGAGACTTTTGGCGCGTGGCTAGTATCTATATGCTAGTCTATGGTTTTGTTGGCGCTGCTTGGATGGAATTCGCCATGTGGATCTTCGTGCCGCAGAATCGTCTCGCTGAAGGTTTGGAACTGAGTATCGTTGAAAGGGGAAACGCCCAAAAGGCGCATCCAATAAGAGATTTCTACTTTAAGATACAACATTGGCTCAAGAATCGAAAGAGGGGGACGAGAAGGAGTATGGACCTTGATCAAGATACTCTGGTGCCACATCAGAAGAAGAAGGGGATCTTCGCATTTCTAAGCAGATCACATAACATATCACACGGGAAAGATCCGTACATGGGCGTTCAGGTTGGGTTTATCATTGTTACGTCTGTTCTGTGTGTCTTTTATTGTGTGTTTCGGGTTTATATCTTTGTGGAGGATTTCATTGGATTGAGGTCTCTACCACTGAGTGCATATCAGACTGTTGAGTGGACAAAGCTTATTCCGCATTTATAGATCAACATAGGGGGAAAACGGAAAAGATAGACGCTGTTATGGGTTGTTATTATTATTACAATACCCTATTGTTGCCTAGTTGTGAAGTGCAATCTTAGTACAGAGCTGATAATTCAATGTATATACCGATCCGAGAGCCTCAGAAGATTTGAAACTCCCGATGCATCAGCACTTAGAGAACTACAATCTTCGAACCGGCACACGGATCGGCATCTAAAATAAGTGCCGGATGATATACCAAACTTCTCCACTTGGTTGACCAATAAATCCCGCTTTCACCAGCATCTCTTAGATTGCCAGTATGAAACTCGGCATAGTCTGATATCTTGAAGAATTTCGTTGTTATCGAAACCTCTGGGATAAAAGATACCAGACAAGTGCCTGCTACCATGTCTTCAGCTATCGACATTCGGCAGAAACCTCGTGTAGTTTCCTTGGGAAGGCCCGAGTTTATTGACGTTGAATATCTTCAAGACTTCCAAAAAGACTTTGATTATGATGTTAGTTACAGAAGGCTTATCTCTCATATACGGAAAGATCTTTCAGTTCCAATGCTGACTCATGCTTGACAGTTTCTTGATGTTCGCAACCACCAAGAAGCTCTTGAGAAGCTACCACTCATGCTCGAACAACATGGCCCTATAGACGCCTTCGTCATTCGCATGGGTAGACCTCCCTATCGCCCATTCGACAAGATCTTCAAACTTCTCACACCACACTGCAAAATCATTGCCTCAGCAGCAGCCGGCTACGATGACCTGGCTTTCGAATGGTGTACCGAACAAGGAATCTGGCTGTGCAATAGCGTTGATGCCGTTGCTGAAGCTACCGCCGACATGGCTTTCTTTCTTACCCTAGCTGTCATCCGAGATACCTATCGTGGCGAACGCTCTCTACGAGAAGGCAACTGGAGAGGTCCTGTTGTACCAAGTAGAGATCCTTGGGGTCTGACGCTGGGTATCGTTGGCATGGGCGCTATTGGGAAGTGTCTGGCGAAAAGAGCTGTTGCATTCAACATGAAGATCAAGTACTACAACCGCCGAAGATTGAATGCTGAAGATGAGGCAAAGCATCAAGCTACATACTGCTCGACTTTGCATGAGCTACTCGCCCAATCGGATGTAGTTTCGATCAATTGTCCACTCACAAAAGAAACGGAGAATCTGATTTCTTCCGAAGAGCTCAAGGTCATGAAGGATGGAGCTTTTCTAGTTAACACCGCACGCGGAGCCATCATCGATGAGACTGCCCTCATCGAGGCTTTGGAAAGTGGAAAGATTACACGAGCAGGACTAGATGTCTTTTTGCATGAGCCTGACCTGAACGAATATTTCAAGACGAGTGATAAGGTAGTAATTCAGCCCCATATCGCTGGGTTGACGGACTTGGCATTCCAAAGGGGAGAGAAGGAAGCCTTTGAGAATATCAAGGCGTTGTTCAAGACTGGGTCGCCGATATCCCCTGTTAATTCCCCAAAAAAGGCAAACATGATTAATGACATTGGGAAATGATATTCATACCAAGTTTTGAACCAGGTAGACAATGGATGACCGGAGATTGTGTTTTGAAGCGAGACGAGACAACAGCAGCCACGGTTCGGGGCCTGCCTTGCACGGCTATAGGTCTGTGTCAATTAGATAGTAAGAGGATACTCAGCTACAACTTACTCAACAACAGTCACTTGGAGCATTTGAGGAAAGAGGGCTATACCTGTTCGAGGATGAGGGGAAGGGCGCCTGGAAGGGGAAGACAAAATGCTCTACCTGCTGGCTGAAATTCTAGACTTGACATTAGCATTCTGTACTACCTACGCAGGTGGGTAACAGAAGAAATGTCCTCTAAGACTTAGACCATCAAAATAAAGTAGTCTAGATACTTGTCTAAGTCACCATAAAATAACTAAACTATTTTGTCATTTATACTTACGACGATCAATTCTTCTGTCACCCTGCGGCTACAGCACCCAACGAGATGTAAATCCTGAGCTACTACGGAGTATTGCCAGTGAATTACAATATGGCGCTGTCACAGCCACTTATGCTTCACTAAAATCCACTTTCATTTCACCGTTCATTTCAAGCAGTGATACTATATAGGAATTTGCTGACTCATAGGTAGGGATACAGTAACATCAAAGCTAGGATAATAAAAGTGACAACCAACAGCCGAGACACTAAACAAAACTAACAACCAACAAAACCTTACCTTACCTTACCCTTCGGAGCTCTCCTTCAGCGACCCATGATGCTAAACAACAGAAATGAATATTTCCACTTGTCTGGACTTTAAATCCCTAAAGCAGGGAGTCCCAACTGGTATCAATTTAGGGTACAGTCTCGTGATAAGTTCGGTGGTGTTTTTGTGCAACTGACTGTTAAGTGGGACTGTTGCATACACGCTGATCTACAGACAAGGATTCTGTGATTCTCAAGTATGAATGGATCCTTTACTGCATGTCTGTGCGGGAAGAATAAGCGAGACGGACGACTTGAACAGGACCAACAGCCATAGCCATAGCGTAGGCGGTATGCACTTATCGTGAAGTTTCACTCAAACAGCAGGGACGAAAAATGATCAGAGTTGTTCCGTAATAAAGGAATAACTCTCTCCAGTGACTCTCTACCTAATGACATGTCTCAATAGATATGATATATCTACCCACCTAGTAATCATTGCCTTAACCTCTGAGACGAACTGTTGTCTGCCTACCTAGGCACGGGTATCCCGTAGTCTCTTCAGCTTGCAGGATATTCCACTGAGTTATCAGCTGATTATACCTTATCCCAGATTGTTTCATGGAGCACGGTTGTATTACATAGAGTTCAAACCAGGGCGTACCTCTCATCATTAATGGTAACAGCAGATAGCCAGGTGTTCGTATCCACCGTGACGCTTTGAACTGATGGATATCACATTTATGCCCTCTTGGCTTTGAAGATCCTCTCCACCGAGTAGGTATCCGTGGGATATGTTGGTTCTGAGCATTATGTTACCAATGTTCATCTCTATGACTTGGAAATGTATAAGAGAGACGTGATGTCCCAGCTTCAAAATCCTTTTTTATCAGACAAACCAAAAACACAATCACTACTCCTCTACCTACCAAGGCATCTCATAAAGCACAAGCAACTCTGCTTCATATTCACAACAACCAATCAACTACCTCTGCACCGCAACAAGCCACAATGCATCTCAACTTCATCACTTCCCTTGCCCTTGTCACCAGCCTCACTGGCAACGCCCTGGCCATGCCAGCTTCCGACCAGTCTCCCAACCTCCAGGCACGCGGCACGTGGCCCAACTGGACAGTCAGGATTTACCCTGACCAGTCTTGCTACAAGTCTATGGGAAGCATTTCAGATAACAAGCCACTCTGCGAAAATCTGAATTATGACCCTGAAATCTTTTCTATCAGGGGCGAGGTCAAGGGTGGTAGTTTAGTCGACAGTAACTGCGGCTGGAGGCTCTGGGTTTTCCCTAAGCCTAACTGTGAGGGCGGAGGCGAACATTGGAATAGGGTCCAAGGATCGATGTGTGCCTACCATCCTCTCAAGAAAACCCCCATTAAGAGCTTTGGAATCTACCATGGCAGCCCGTGCCAGTAAGCGCGGGCTATGGAGTCTTCAGATATAGCAACAGACTTGGGTATACTGAACAATGCAATACTCTTGTCAAGCTACTTTAAGTTTATATTGAAGCTTTTATAACATCAACACTTTATTTTACAGCTTTAAGTTTAAATAGGTCTCTTTAGTAGGCATGATATACTGTAAGGTTTATCTTATATTAATGAATCTTAAGAATAAATTAGTATAGTTTGCCTTATCGATAGCCCTACGCCAGGCCGGATTTAATCATCAACATCCGAACTATTTCTTTTTCTCCATCATTCGAAGGTACGAGCGTTGAATTCAGTAAGAAGATACTAAGAAATGTAAAAAGTCGCCCAGAGTCAATAGAACATGCAATACTGGCAGAGTTGTGTGAGAGTAAGGACAAAAGATGTCGACTACACCATGAGACGAATGATAAAGACTGGGATAAAATTGAATGACCCACATCTCTCTGTCCAAGTCAAGAACTCGTAGTACTGGCCTTGAAGATCTTGAATGGGTTGAAGGAGAACCGACAGCCTGGTGGACCTCTATAACTTCCGGTCAGTGCTTTTGATCAAGTCAACCGATTATATTATCTCGGATACGAAGTCCGAATCAACAACCAGCACACTCAAATGTCTTCAGAGACTGAAACTTGACATAAAACCTGATGATATCTGGGCTGCAGCCTATGACGGCGATGGAGATATGGTGGTGAATGCCACAGTTTGTCTTTTCATCCAACACTCGCCGCAGCTTTACAGCGTTGCAGTTTCTAGGAAACAGATCCCACTTGAAGCCATTACAGACTCTGAAAAGAGCAGAGTACAGTTAGATGAGTCGTTTGCAGGCAAGATTCTGGATCTCGAATTTGATCCTCCTTTGAATTTCACCACTCGTCACAGTGTCCCAAAGCATCAGAAACAGACACTCGAGTCACGTATCGACGCACAGTTCCTCACCACATTTAACGAGCTTCCTTCGGGATCTAGTAGTGCCTGGTATGGCGCCTAACAGTGTTGATGATATATCTCGGGCTGCTCGTCCTGCGCGTACTTCTCCTTTCCACTCTATCGTGGACGAAGATCCTGCTGCACCAGTACAGCATTTGGTAATCCGCTTGTATCGAATGACCTACTGTGATCAATTAGACAGGAACGACCTATAATTCCTTGTCAAGCCTGTGGATTTGGCACACACTCTTATTCCGACGAAGTGGACTGGATTAATCATTGTTTTTGTTCTTGTTGGGTGTCACGTTATAGTGTTTTGGACTCGTTTCTCTCTTTGCGCTCTATTCACAGTATTCAGCTGTCGCCAATGCCTGGTACACCTTTACTCAAACAGCTTGTATGGAAGAGGCCATTGAATTATCTGAGATGATGTTGGATCATGACATCGAGCACTGGGCAAAGAGGATTGGTAGAGACAAGCAGATTTGTGGACTGCCTCGGTCATTGGATGACAGGAAGACAGACGTCTCTCGGCTGAAGAGGACCACGCAAGATCTAGGAGAAGGACAATATATCTGAGTTTCACAGCAACGAATCTTTCACAAGAGGGAGGATAGCTTTAAGTAAATTGCATAATATACCCTTGACAACAATAAAGACGTAGAACAAACAAGTCGGTTACGTATGTGCAACCATCAAATTTCACTGACGTAAACCTGGAACACAGCAGTGAACTATGTTTCTACCGGAGATTGGCTTCAAGGGTATCCTGTGTTTTGCGGAATATCTCCGTACCAACCTAACGATGAGAGTGACACACATCGACGCCTGATAACTTTTACATGTGATCTTCTGGAAGCCCGCCGTGCTATTCAACGATTGACACATATTACCAGTCTGTGAGCCATAGTTAAAGTCACCGTTTCTAGCTTAGAAAAATATTGTCTCTGACAGGAGTCTAGAACGAGAAATTCGTAATCAATCAACCGCCCATGACCTGAGATCGCCTTCCAAGGCTGGCCTGGGTGTATCCATAGTGGCAAGCAGAGGCCAATATAAATACTAGCCCAGACACTAGAAAATTCGAAAAGTATTTTAGGCGTTAAGGGGAAAATTGTTAGTCACATCAAACCTCTTTTGAGAAGGTGACTCAAAATCACATGAAGGTTGTCTGCTGCGGCTAGATGTCAAAAGAGTTTTCCTCTAGGGCTTAGGCCACAGAAATAAAGCAGCCTAAATGCTAGCCTAAGCTGGTCTAAGGTGATCAAATTATTTCGTCTCTTATGCTCTCGGCGGCCAATTGTTCTGATACCTCGACGTGTGGTTCCGGCTGTTCCGTACCATCCACATTGATCCATGCAGTTGAAATGGACTTGACCAAGATGAGAAGCTGTCAGGAAGCGGCTGAAGACTAGACCCAGGCTAGTGGTTCAGGAGATGCAGCTGCATATACCCGGGATGACGATCCTTTGAGCGGAATTCGAGTTGAAGGTTTGAGCAATGAGAGGCAGCAATCAAGTTCCCAGAACCAAAAAGCATTTCTCTACAAGAATTGCAAGTGGCAGCGAATCATGGTCATCGGAGTCAAACCGACATGGAGTCCAAGCAAAAGGTGCCCAACGACAAGCTGCCGTCGACTAAAAGCGGGAGACCTAAACAAGCCAACTCCGCTAACAGCCAGTGAGGAATGCTTCAATCATAATGGCCCCAAGATTCGTAAAAAAACAGGTCACAATGCTGGCCCAGAAGGGACGGAGAATATTCCTTGGCGTAAGCCAACATGTCAGGAACCATTCCGGCGAACCAACAAAGTTACGACTGAAGATTACAAGTACGTACAACTTGACGGATGGAAGAAGCGGCATTGTCAGGTTAAGCGAGGTTCATTGTTTGATGTGCTTACAGGGGATGAACCCCTGCAAGGTCCCATCACTACGGCTCAGGCACCACAGATTAAAGTTTGATGTCAGAATGGCGATTGATCTCGGTCTCTTTTTCTGCCTCATCAACTGTTATCAACACATATCAATCAGGCGTTGAATACGAGAAGTCCCTTCATCTATCACTTCCTCTAGTCACGAAAACTCTACTTGTAGACAAACTTAATTCGGCGCCATCTGTGTCACTTAGGACGGGTTCCTTGATCCAGACCTTCCCTGCCGCAGGCTAAAACTGATTTGGACACAGACACATACGCTAACTGGAGGATGGAGTGAATGTAATTTACTGTAGAAAGTAAAAATCTCTCTTTTTGTAGAGAGGATAACAACGGCTTTTTACTGTTCCGTTTTCGGTTTCGTTGCTTTTTTATGTCCCGAGGTTTGAGGTGTGGAGATTTGGTTTCGTTACAAGAGTGTGCGCCTGAAGGAATACAGCTGCAGTTGAGACGTTGGGTAGCAGCTTGATATAAGGGACCGCGTGGTCCACTTCCAATTTATTTTCGTGTCTTTTAGTTCTTGGTTTTGATACAGTCCGATACCAATTATATCCCATGGAGTCTTGATATAACCTCTTCTTACTTCGTTCGCCATGTCGGACCCAAAGGTCTCACAGGCCATCGCCGACGGCAGAGTCCCCAAGGAAATCACAGCTGACTATCTTAACGAAACGAGAGATGCGTCGGCCATAGCGGGTATTCTCTTTGTTACGGTGTTGACGAGTATTATTGTTCTCGGTCGTCTTGCTTCACGAGCATTTCTTATGCACCGTTTTGGAATCGACGATGCATTGACGTTCGTATCATGGGTGAGTCTCTCTTCTTGGCAGCCCCATTGCGGGTAGATCTCTCCACCGCAGTGTAGCATCGTCAATGGCGTCGCTAACAATTGTAGATCTGCTTGGTGGTATTTGTAGGTCTGTGCATTAGACTCATCCAGCTGGGTTCTGGACGACACTTTGCCTACATCCAATACGTCCTCGACATGCCAACCGTCGAATACACCGAAGTTCTCGACTTTATCGCTCATATATTATACACGACCGCGCTTTTACTTTGTCGAATATCCGGTCTTGCCTTTTACCATCGCCTATGCGCCGTGCACGACCGTCTCCGAATAGCAATCTTGATCGTCTTTGGTGTTCTCATCGCTGGATATCTTCCTCAGCTTTTACTTATTGTGTTTCATTGTATGCCCGTTACGGGCCTTTGGCCTTACGAGTGGCAGCCTGACTTTGAGGATTTTACGTGTTTGCAGTGGGGGTTGGTTTACGTCGTCAATTCTTCGGTGTCGCTTGTGTGTGACTTTTTATTGTTTGGCATACCGATTGTTATGCTGAGGGTATTGGAGATGCCCAGGAAAAGAAAGATACAGCTTGCATGCATCCTCTTACCTGGTATATCGTAAGTTTGCACCAAGGGGAAAAAGTACAATGAGTATTAACGTGTTGTTAGTGTTATTGCCATCTCAATTGCACGTTTGGTGCTGGTCATCGAAGGACAATGGAACATGGACATGTCATGGGCCTGTAAGTCACCAAACCACCACTCCCAAGCCAATCTAACATTCCACAGACAACCCCATGCTAGTAATCGAAGTCAGCGAAATCGGCGGCACCCTCATCGCCCTATCAGTACCAGGCTTCAAGCCCCTCTTCGACAAGTTCATCCTACAACGAGACATCACCCAGGGCGAAGACACCGGCAAGTCATCAAAGCGGCAGCAAAGCTCCAAGGGAGGCACGGCGCTACGGTCGCTGAATTTTAGACCGGAGCATGATGTGCTTAACAGTCGCGATACTTGTGCTGAGGGGACGAAGGTTTATCAGATGAATGATGTGACGGCGGATAATAGGAGTGTGAATAGTGAGGATGGAATTTTGGTGCAGGTGGATTTCAGGTTGAAAGAGGATATGCAGGATGCGAAAAGTGGGAGCGATGCGGGAAGATCATGGAAATGAGGGCTTGACCTTTGTATGAGTACAGCGTATTGTCACAATTATCTGAGATTCTGATGATTCAGAAGGAATTATTCTCATTTGCTGTTGAACGATGTCATCCAACACAGTCTCACGTGAATTATACCAAGTACCTGGAGTAACATCCTTCACCTGTACATGATAAGACCACGTACTGTGAATTGAGATGCACGATGGTGTTACGGTACCTGGCATGGATGGCTGCACGAGATGCACGTCATCAGCCATCAGAAATTGCAATCAAAAGACGGTTATCTGTCAGCCATGCCGAAGCCTGCATCTTCAAGAATTTCAATGAGGAATTCCCTTCGGCACATCCAACTGCGCGACTTTCCCTCAATCGAGTTTAGGCCTACCGCAAATCCCTAGACTCCCTAAATCCACTAAGTTTACGGGGAGCAGGCCCGCCCCAGTCCGTCAAATCTTCAAAGCTTCAGCTTTTGACAACGATCTGCTAGCTGGAATTCTTCAACCCATGTCTGGCTTCTGGCAAAATTGCTCATCGACATGGACATTCGATGTCATGACATTTTTCTTAGCTAAACGTCTTTCGGCCCGCTCGATCCACTCGCTGAAGAACGCCGCTCTCGCAATCCCGAGGAAGGTGCGCCTCTAGAGAAACCCCTGTAGCTCCCTTCCAGGTAGCTCAATTAGACTGGGCAGGATGCTCCTGCAGGTCTAAGGTAATAAACATAATAACAGCTGTATACCCTCCGTTCTTTCTTCATTTCCTCAGTCTTCGTTCTCTTACTTTCCCATCGCCATCATGAAGCTTCTCAGTCTGTCTCTGGCCGCTGGCCTAATCGTCAATCGAGGCGCGAGCGCTAAACCGAATAACAAGGACGAACCTCTTTTCTCGTATAATGCCAACCTGCTTCCTCTCGAGAAGAATGTCGGATCGTCGGATCTTTTCCCCATGGCAAAGTGCAATGGATTCAAACTGGAAGAAGCGACCTTCACCGAGATGCAGAACGCCATGAAAGCTGGGAAGCTTACCTCTGTTCAGCTCCTCACCTGCTACCTGATCCGCACATACCAGACCGAGGAGTACATCAAGTGAGTGCGCGACATGGATGCCCTTCTAGGAATGACGTCTTGATCTGCGTGGAATATACTTTGCGACAGAAAGCTAATGTTTGTACAGCTCAGTTATGCAGATCAACCCTGATGCTTTTGCAATTGCTGCTGAGCGCGACGCCGAACGAGCGAAGGGCAAGGTTCGAGGTCCCTTGCATGGCATTCCATTCACCGTCAAAGACAATTTCGCAACCAAGGACAGCCTTGAGACCACGGCAGGCAGCTGGGCTCTCCTTGGCAGCATTGTCCCTCGCGATTCCCATGCCGTCAAGAAGCTTCGCGATGCAGGCGCTGTCCTGTTTGGC
This sequence comes from Fusarium humuli, assembly GCA_004366955.1. Taxonomy (NCBI): domain Eukaryota; kingdom Fungi; phylum Ascomycota; class Sordariomycetes; order Hypocreales; family Nectriaceae; genus Fusarium; species Fusarium humuli. The sequence continues at coordinate 102,909 of QHKN01000030.1, forward strand.
AAGGCTGCCCTAAGCGAATGGGCTGATATGCGCAGCAATGACTACTCCGAGGGTTACTCTGCCCGTGGTGGTCAGGTCCGCAGCGCCTACAATTTCACCGTCAACCCTGGTGGCAGTTCTACAGGTAGCGCTGTCGGCGTTGGAGCCAACGCTATCGCGTTTTCACTTGGTACAGAGACGGACGGCAGTGGTGAGTTTAACCTTAAACCGGATACCGTGCTGTAGCATTCCACTAACACACCTTGGCGCAGTGATCAACCCCGCTAACCGCAATGCCCTCGTGGGAATTAAGCCCACTGTTGGTTTGACCTCCCGAGCCGGTGTCATTCCTGAGAGCGAGCATCAGGACTCTGTAGGAACTTTTGCGCGCACAGTCAAGGATGCTACCCTTGTTCTCGACGCCATTTATGGCATTGACAAGCGCGACAACTACACCTCTGCACAGAAGAACAAGACCCCCAAAGGTGGCTATGCGCAATTCCTCTCGAAGAAGAATGCTCTCAAGGGTGCTACGTTCGGTCTTCCTTGGAAGAGTTTCTGGGTTCATGCCGACGAGGATATGCAGTCTCAGCTTCTCGAGCTTATTGACCTGATTAAGTCTGCTGGTGCGACAATCATCAATGGCACTGAGATTACCAACTACGAGACTCTTGTCAGTCCTGATGGATGGAACTGGGATTATGGTACCACTCGAGGCTTCCCTAATGAGTCTGAGTATACATACATCAAGGTTGACTTTTACCGCAACATTGAGACGTACCTGAGTGAGGTGGAGAACACTAATGTCCGCAATCTTCAGGACATCGTCGAGTAAGTGACCCCCCATCATTGACTTGTCAGCATCTCTAACACTCATTAGCTTCAACAAGAAGTATGATGGCACAGAGGGCGGTTATCCCTATGAGGATGGCAAGGGTCACCCCGCCTTCGCTTCAGGTCAAGACGGCTTTCTCGCTTCGCTGGAAACCAATGGCGAACGCGACGAAACTTACTGGCAAGCTCTCGAGTTCTGCCAAACTTCCACCCGCAAGGGCATCAATGACGCTCTTTCCTACAAAGGCAAGAAGCTGTCTGGCCTTCTCGTCCCACCTCAAGTCGCCCAGGCTCCCCAGATTGCCGCCCAAGCTGGTTATCCTGTCATCACTATCCCCGGAGGCTACTCCAAGGAGTCTGGCATGCCTTTTGGCCTGGGAATTATGCAGACTGCCTGGGCTGAGGGAGAGCTCGTCAAGTGGGCCAGTGCGATTGAGGACCTGCAGCTCAGCGAAGATGCTCCCTCAAAGCGTCGCCTCCCCAGGTGGCTTGGCTATCTTGAGCGCAATGTGCCAGTGCCTTTCTGAGATCGCGCGGCGAATATAAATGGATTTGAGTGGTATTTAATTTGGAGATATGGTTGGTGCATATTTATAATACATAATAATTACATGAATACTTCTGCAGCCTCATTGTATCCCAGTACACGTTGGCCCCGTTTGAGCATTATTTAGCTTTGTAGAGCTTCTCCACATAGTGACATGTCTCTACGCATGTACCCATATCAAAACCAAAGTTAACCGACAGACGACCTACCTATTGACCGCATTCATATCATTGGAGTTAATGATGCTGAAGGTTGGTGAAACAACCAGGAAGTACAAACTCAGTATGGTATAGGGTAGTCAGAGACCTGCTCGTGCTCATGACTGTCAAGTTCAACTCACACCAACAACAAAAGGCTATTCCCAACTAATAACAATGGGCGATGGATGAATCATCACAAAGGGTCTCGATCAGCAAAAATGAGGTCCTACCCGGGTTCGAACCGGGGACTTCGGAAATCGTTTTGATGGGTCATCAAAATCCAACGTCCTAACCACTAGACTATAGGACCAGTAGATATCTTGGTGCCTTACATAAAAGAATTATAACCTGGTAACGACATCGGTACACGAGAGTCAAAAAGTGAGGTCCTACCCGGGTTCGAACCGGGGTCTTCGGAAGGCTTCCGATCAAGTATCAAAATCCGACGTCATTACCACTAAACTATAGGACCAATGGATGAGAAAAGTTTTCGCAAACAATTTATATGTATTACAAACATTACGACTAAGAAGCGTAATTGGTCAGATTTAACGTCCTTCTCGATTGCAAGGCGTTTTCCACACTTTTAACCAAGCATGCCTCTCACAAACGTTACTTCACTTTACATCACGATTTACTTTAGATACTATTGGGTGCAAGGAGTTTTATTTACTTGTGATAACGATCTTTACGATTTCTTGTAAGTCAACCCATACTCCTTTCCACCCAGCCGAATTACAGCATGACTTTATGCAGTTAGCAGCTATTCAGCAATGTGTCTACAGTGATATAAAACAGACTACCTCCACAACAAGATTCGCTCGGGCTAATGACGGTCTAGGTTTGTTGGAAACCTACACATTCGAGTCGTTATGACTCCGATACATGAGAGCGTGAAAATGCATGGCTAATGATCGGGAATCCTAACAAAAGAAAAGAAGCATCGTAGAGGAGTAGTAACTTACCCTCGATCACCAGGCTTCATTAGATACCAGCCCGATGCCTTGATGTCTCTCTTGACATTGCGACACAGCGTGTCGGCGGTCTCACGTCGCAGGTATCCTTCAGCTTGGAGGCGCTTAACCGGGCAATCAGCAGGGAAGCCGTAGATGCGAATAGTAAGTCCAACGATGTCTCCGAAGACACTGAAGTTGTTGCGACCGTAGAGGTTCTCGAGCCCATTACGTAGGCCCTCGAGACTGCTGATGAGGGTCGGGTTAAGGCTGACTTCAACGAACTGGCGAGGCTGAGGCTGTTCGGGAGCCTGGTAAGTTGCACTGCCGGTAGCGGTGAGGAAGGGATTACGGACTGTCTTGTTGAGTTTGTTTTGGGTGCCGTTGGCGCTCTGCGCTGGCTGGTCGGGGAGTTGAGGAAACATCGTGATCTGTGGTCGAAGCGCGTTTGTAGGGAGATCGAAAGAAGGAAAGAACGAGGCGAGATAATGTCGAAATATAAATACGCAGTCCGAGCTTTGTTCGACGAAACTTTGCTCGGCGAGTTTCAGTGTTTGCGAGAAGGAACAAAGGTTGTTACCTGCCTGCGCAAGGCAACAAAGGTGAAGAATAAACAGCGGAGGAAGGTGCGTGACCCTGACAGCGCGGGACGGCCCGTTGTGTGAAGATGCAGATAGCCTGATGAAAAAAAACATTTCTTTTGTTCCAATCTTTCTTTTAAATACGGTAGCCTTTGGTAACGTTTCAGGCACAAATGCGTTGACTCATTGCAGCTCGCTGACAGCTGTCAAACTCTGAGTCTAAGATTTAAAAAGTCAAGTCGTCCATCCAGTGAAATACAGGTATACAATTGAAAATTTCAGTGAATCACTGCAAACTTCGTGGTAGGTGACTGGAACGGTAGCCATATTCACAGTCGAAGAGGAAATGTTTGGAAACGCAGCGCTGAAGGTACATGGTAAGCGAGACCATACTCATTGTGCACAAGAACAAAGGAAGCGCGTCAAAGACAAGCTATTCTCTTTATTACACAAGACGGGATAATGACCTGTGATGAATATTTGACTAAATAAAATAAGGTGAGGCAAGAAGTAAAGCTACCCTCTAACACTCATCAACCAGTCAGTGTTTTGAGTGGTCAACATGAGTGATGCTAGTATCGAGACTCTCAGGATTAAACCACCACTCAAGTGTTCCATCCCAAGGTAATTCCTTCCACGTCCATTCGGTCTTACCCTTCGGAGGTCGGATATCCACATCTGCAACATGAGATTTTATCTGCTCAATCCTACCCGGTTTCTCTCCCACAAACAAGCCTTTCGTACCCCTCGTATCAACCGGCGGTTCGACCCAGTCAAAGCGAAAACAACCCACGCTCTCCTCATGACCATCCGCATACTTGAACAACAGTCCTACGACCTTCTTGTAATTCGTCTTGTGTAAACGGCTGTTTTCCAAATCAAACTTTCGAATTCTACCTTCGTCTTTCGCGTTTGGGCTTCTGCAGATGGTAACGTTGGTGACGTTCTCTAGAGAGGCTGAAGAGTAGTGCAGTGAGAAGAGAGGGTTGAAACTTGGTATGCGACCGAGAGAACTTTGTTTCGGCGGTGGTTGCCTTTGTTCGCTACCTGACAATTTAAATGCCGCGAATAGAGGAATCCCGTGAGTCGGCAAAGCGATGAATATCGTCATGGGAGCATGAGCCTCCGTTTCCGATACTAAAAGCCATTTGCGTTTGGGTTCGAATTCAGGCGCGTGAAACCCATGATCTGGATGATTTCCCGCCACTATGGTCCGGCCCTTGCTAGTTACAAGCTGAAAAGAAATTAGCATAACGAGATGATACCGTGGCTGGGAGGTTCACTTACTCCAAGGGCTATATCACTAGGTCTCTTGTTTCTTGCCAAGCCTTTGTACCTTTGTGTGCCCCAAGGCGTAGGTATGTGGTAGTGGAAACGCTTACTTTCCTTCGGATATGGAATTTCTTCAACGGTATCGTACTGGATACAATCACGTATCCAGATCTGCTTCACGTATTCGTCCTGTGCGATGGGATGGTACGTCCACTTCGAATCACCCAATTCTTCATACTCAGAGCGTTCTCTGCTTCCAATGCCACCACGTTCCTCGTAGTTCCTGTGTGCCTGAATAGCATCCATCTCGGTGCCAGCCCAACATATTGAGTAGCCTGTAGTATCTGGTTCGTTGAAAGTCAGAGGCCTCATCCTTGCCACAATTTTACCTTCGCCCCAGCCAGGATGAAAGAGGGCCAGAGGGGTTGGCAAACTTGGACTTGGCCAGAATACTGGTGCTTGAGCTGACTGCCTTACCACTTCACGAAGTTTGCAACCCTGCTGTAGATTAGATAGAGTACGATATTATCACTTCCTCGTTGGGACTTACATCTCCTGTGAAAGAAAGGGTTTCGCTCCCAACAGCCACGGTTTGCCAATAGGCAGGACGGCGTTCGTCAAGTATGGCACAGCTTGGGTCTGTTAGGACTTGTCTGATACCGAGATGGTCGCTCGATATGTATATGATATTATCCGCTGTGATGTCTTGACAGACGCGACGGGATTTGGTAGTCTGCGAGTTAGACAAGGAACTCACGTACTCCACGCCATCGATCGCGGTATATGTGGCCCATACTGGAAGTGTCAAGCTAATGGACCAGTCCTTCTGTCGGCGTTCCAAAGGCATCTCTGCCAGGGTATATAGCCTGATCAGCTCATCATCGTCGGAAACCATCCTGCAGAGCTCAAGCGGGAGTTTGCTGAATGTTTCACGAAGGGAGTTATCAATCAGGTTCCGAATACATTCCCTTCGTCGACGTTGATGTTCCTTGGTTGGCTGATAGGCATATTCGGTACAACGTTGATATTTGTTAAGTGGACTGCCAAGGTGAGCAGCCATGTTAGCGCAATCAACATGGATAGCCACCGCAAGACCGTCGCGATGTTTGCAATAGTCATTCGCACAAAACAACAGCGTCATACTCCTAGAATCGTCGCTGAATATACGTGGATAGCTGATCTTAGGGTTCCGACGGAACACTGTTGACACGCGATCGTCTGGTGTGACTACCATACAATTTAGTATCATAACAAGACGTGAGATGGGAATCGCATACCTGCCACGACAGTTTCCGTCTTTCTGTCGATAGGGAAGAGACATGCTCGACAGTGACTCATCCCAAGACATATCGGTTTGGGGCGGCTATCACTATTCGTCGGCGCTCGATCAAAGTAGTCCGCTGGTGCGGACTGTTCTCTGTTAGCAGGGACGGACATGGTGATGAAGAAAGTGATTTGGTACGAACAAAGAAGAAAGGCTGTCCTTTTTGTGTTGAGCGTGACCAACAGCATGTCTAAGACATAAGCTGACTGGGCGTTGATGAACAACCAACCGCAAGTTGGCATCTGACATCCAGCCAATGCGCGACTGTGAAGAAGAAAGTAACTTTTAGGCTATCTGATGCAAACAAATGAAATAATCTGATCAAGCTGTGATGATACCTGGGACTTGTCCCAAGCCTTGAGCTTAATATTGAGATGCATCTGCCGTTTTTCAATCGTTCGATATCTGTATCCAGATCTATTTAGGGGTAGAAAGAGCTCATTATACACCGCGTCATAGATCCAATCAGGCGAATCAAAGAAAACGGTTTGGAATCTTTGTATTTGCTTAACTTAACACTACCTCTGTAACATAAGAGCATAAACCATACCTCGATATCTACCATTACCACCCGAGGTGGCGAATTGCGCCTGGAATTCTTTCACCTTCTCGACCACATCTTCACAAAGCGAAGTGTGATTGGCTAATGGACTGCTGCGTATGTGTATTTCCAGTTCCTAAACGACGTCGGTTAATCCACAGTCACATCCATCGATACTAGATTATTTGTAGAAGCGCGTTATCTTTCTGTAGCGACGTATCCGTCTATAGGTACTGACACCTCAGAAAATTCGGGAGCGCCAGTAAATACCAAGGTCCCCATCATGCAGGAGGTGCTAAGCCTTAGGGCGCCGAATGAAATAAAGTGAGTAAAATGACCACGATTTCTACTTGTTCCCTTGACGAAGTGAGGCAGGCGTTGCTGGGTCATTGGTTAGTTTCAACGCTCTGATGTTCCCTTAGGAGTTGCAGGTGATGGTGCGGTTGAAACATTAATGAAAGAAATCCCTATCAGTCAGATTGATATAAAAAATTTCCTTATTTCTTTTTTACTTGTCTTTAAAGCAAGAGGTCCCAAATCAAGGAATCACTACCAGTAAGAAGGAACACATTTCAGTCGCAAGCATTCCATACAGAGTTCAACATTTAAGTTACAGCCTGCAGTAAAATCAGTGACTGCATACAAAAACTCTTTAAATGTTTCTTAGGCCACGGACTATGCCGAGTGAATACCAAATCTCCTACACTGGCTATATAACTAGAGCAGTGATACGCTCGGGGTTTGTTTTTGCTATCAAATGTTACATTACGATCCCGTAAAGATACGCGATATCAGTTATAATTACCAATGTTTATTATCATGATAACGCCGAATCTGGCCCTTAGCCAGCGCTGTATAACCCAGTATAACTATGCCTAAATATTGTTCACGAGGTGATAAAAAGGTTATAAGCCAGCTCAGCGTCATATTGACGATAAAAATAACAGCGTCTTCTTTTGAGGTGAACTTGTCTCTTTCTTGCGATATTATATAAATGCAGGGCCGTTCACACCGTCAGGGCCGTTCCAAGGTTGTTACAAGGCCGAGGCTAATGGGGCTTCTTGTCTTGACCTCGGGGTCTGCCCAGAGATAAAGACAATCAGCTACGGCACCCACGCATGTGCAGGTCGGGGTTTTAAGTCGAAAGGAGTTTTTGGCACGCCTTGATAACGGTCTTGCGTAGGAAGAGCTAAAGATGTGCGTGGATCTGTATGTCCTCGACTGTCAAAAAGCTGCAAGCCTCCACCGCCTTTATAAAACAGCAGGCAAATAAGCATATAAATAGCCAATGTGATGTAGTAACAATATAAGGGTTCATAAATCTTCCACATGAGCTGATGAAGCCTTATTAAGAATGCCTTAATTATTAATACTGGTCGTTGTTAAGAAGAAACCAACACTAGAGAGCGCTGTATAAGCTAGCAGTATACTTGAATGAAGGATAGTTCTCAAACAAGAACAATAGTGCCATTTAAGTCGTCAGTATATCGGTGGCATGGCGCTTGGTTGTTTGAATCATCGGACCAACTCTCCCATTGTGTTTTAACTATACCCCATCTTTTGTAGTAGCCTCTACGTTGAACTTCATCTGCTACCAAAACCAGGCCCACATACAACCTGTCTCCAAATAACCTGGTCGTGTTGATGTAAGATCCCACAGGCAAGTAGAAAAGTTCGGGTTGCGTGTCTGCGGGCCCCAACGCCTGGTCTGGCGTGCACTCTGCAGCTATTGAATGGCCCTTACAGCTGCGGATCTGGAAGGCGTAGGAATTTCCATGGTAAGGTACAACAGTTGTGATATCAATGAGCCTTCCACGAAGACGGATAAACCCGCCAGACACTCTGCCGAATTGACAGCGTTCTATGACGGGCTGTGCTTCGGCCGCGATGATTGTTACTTCGGGTGACTCAACCCAGCCAGGGAGATACTCCACAGGGCATTTCACGGAAGCCCATGACCATGAAGGAGCTCGGTACTCCAGAGGCCGATTCACAGCGTAGTCGCCCGGATTGGCTGTCCAGAGGAGGTCACTAAGAAGAGTAGAGCTCCAAAGCCCAGCGTGGTAGGCCGTGCCCAGTTGCTGAGCAAACAAAGAGGCCAACCCACTGATGGCAGGCAGCTTGTCCTGCTCATACGTTATAGAATTCTTTGAATAATCCATCACTAAGTTATGCCATGCAAGACTAAGGCGTCGGTCGCGGTCGTCTTGAAACCGACCGTCCGCATGGTGGCTCAGGGAATGAGTCTTCAGCTTACCTTGTAACCCAGGTTGCGGAAAGTCCCTTTGCCATCGCTCAAATAGTTCGGAAGGGTATCCGAAAGGGAATTCTTCACAGGAACGATTGCATCTACACTCCCAAAAGAGCTGTGATTCGGTAAAGCCCAGTGTTCGTGGTGATAGTAGGCGCTCCTGCATTACCCAAGCGCGAGTGTTGAGTTTGGCGAATTCGAAGGTGGCTGGCCAGACGCTTTTATCCCATAATTGATAATGTGACTTGAAGCCATCCTGCATGCTCTCTACCGATATGAAGCGTGGGCCCAGGTAAGAAGGTGGTCGGCTTTGGAACAGGCCGCCGGTACAATTGTTCGAGGAAACGGCTGCAAGATTCAAGACGCATCCGTTGTAAACCTGAGCCATGAGAGACGATTCGACATTCCAGTCGTCCTTTGAGTCTTGAATGATGCATAAAGAATCGATCCAGAGGTACTGGAACCCAAGCCTCCAGGTAGCATAGATGGCGTCCTGGAAGGTTCTCGGTATGGCATCTATAGATATGCCGTCCATGAGCTCCCGCAGATTGGTCCTTAGTAACTTGGAAGGCCGCACAGAACCCCAGCAGTGGCTCAAAGTAGTATATTGTACCGAATTTTGCCAGCTGTCGGTTTGTCTGAGCTTGATTGTCGTGGGAAATGTGTTTGTTGTTGGTCCTAAATCGAGCAGCCGACTAGGGACCCAGTTCCCTGAAGCGTCAGAGGCGTTGCAGCTGTCATGATTTTTTATACATATGCGCAACCATTCCTTTGCCCTAATGAAGCTGTTTTCAGAGCCTGTGCTTCCATTACCATTGTTCGCTCCGCGGTCTGCTTTGTGTTTTTCTGGGACGCGCCACAAACGGAACTTGATCTCTTGTTGAGAGATCAAGATACACAGAAAAGGTATGTCGATATCATCTGGTCACTGTAGAGTTGTGTTGAAATTCTCCTCGATTCGCAGTTTGAAAGTGACGGACTCGCCGTTCTTTTGGGCGGCGGTCAGCAGATCCGAGTTGAGAGACTCGAACTTGCATACGACAGTTTCGCACACGCTGCAGCCTAGACCGGCAGTCTGTATAAAGCGAGAGATGGGTCTCTCACAATTATGGCTGTCATGAAAACGTCGCCAGCACTCGTCGCCGTAACTGTTATCGTGGTGATTGCGCTGGAAGAAGTCCCTGCAATCTTCGCAAAGTGGGGAATCCATGATAGTTCCCGAAGGCGCAAATAAAGTAGGGCTATGCTGGAAAACAAGTCCAATATGACAGACAACAGAAGCAGGACAAACATGGCGGATTATATAGTATTCACGGAAGGCTTAGATGATCTAAGCCTCAGCTCACCGCACAAGGCTGGTTTGTCTCGCTGTCAGCCTGCCCCAGGACATAGCACCACTGCACACCAATGATGCAATCCAGACGAATGCGACATTGGCTGTTACGCGCCTGATGTGTGGATTCGATGTAAGTGTCCATCCTGACTAATAATCAAGCTCCTGGGTAGCAGAGCAACTGCCCTAGTACCTGCAAGGTTTTTCGATTGTCAATTGACTGTCAAATAGGCCATGAAGCTTGTGGCACTTTCTATCAATGCCCCAACTCATTCGGAATGTAGTACTTATCCAGAGAAGTTCTATACTGTATTAACGAAGCCCAATTTGTGGTACCCTGACCTGCATGACACAAATATGAAGATTTATGAAGATGACGCTTCCTCTTCTCGCAAAGATATCATCAGCGAACGGCAAGACCTTCCGAGATGCCTTACCCGTTTCCTAAAGAAACAACGCGAGTGTTGAACTGGGTTTGCCAAAAATGGACGGTTCCTACGAAGAAACCATCTTCGAACGCCACAGGAATGAATCAACCAATCACTTTTTCGAAAGTCACACAGAAGAGGAAATCTTTGAGATTGATGGTCCTGGCGGGGAACGTATCATGAAACTCAGCGTTTGGCATCAAAAGCCTGAAGGTTTTCTGGTTGCTTTGGAATTCGAGACGAACCATGGCCGAAAACATACCGTTTCTAGGCAAGATACGGTCGATCCTAAATTTAAAGTCTGTCAATCTGTGGCTGGCGATGATACCATTGTCGGCTTTTGGGCTACAATGACAACGCAAAGGGGCTTTGGAGAGTTCATCCCTGTTTACCGCTAGTAGCACTTCCAACTGCAGGATCTGCGCTGAGTGGTACACACGATATAAAACTGCTAATAATTTAGGTACCAAAGAATGGTTGCCTATTAATGCTGGTTTAAACTGACATAAGTATTTAAGATATTTGATCTTTTATACTCTCGGCAACTCTTATTTCCATGTCCTAACATGAAATGCGAGTTATAGAAACTGGGTACGCTGGCCATAGCTGACCCAAGATTTTTGCTCAGATACATAACCGAGTTTAGGTTTTGTGCTTCCCATCGGACGCAACAGTTGGGAACAGAAGCGGATCATCCATCAGCCGCTCCATATGTTCCCTTCTTATATGCACGGAGATATCAACACCGTTATCAGTCCAGTAGTGCGAAGAAGGACCTGGTGCTTCCTTAACCGCAATATTGCCATCCATATCTGGCACAACACTCTCAATGTATGAACACGTAGATCCAAATCCAAAATCCACACCGTAAACGTTTGCACGTGCCCACGTCGTTACGAGAATATGCCTCTGACCCAGAAAGGCTTGCCATATTCGCTGAGGAGACTTTTCAAACGCGATACTGTATAGATGAGCGGCCATGTTGGTCGGTTTGGATACTGTTTTGAGGGTGTTCCGGACACAAGATGCTAGTTCAGTTGAATGTGAAGGGTTACAGACTTTAGAGGCGGGGTGTTCGATGTTCATCATTACAGCTGGGGAACCGAGGAATTTCTCGTCGAGTCCGAAGGATGATCTGACGCCGTATACAAGGTTGCAGTGGATGGCGTTCGTGTCGTTTTCTAAACCGCGTGCACGGGCAATGCAGGACCAAATATGAGCGATGATTGCATCGTGTTGACTGAACTTTTCTGATGAAGCCTCGTTCGCCTTTTTCCACAGTGAAATAACCTGTTCTCTGCTTAAGTGGATAACGCAGTTCGACACAGGGGCAGTCACATCCCATTCTTCCCAAGGCATAGCTGGGCCTGCTGGTTCGAGATCCGGTGTATCAAAAACCTCCGGAACTGGAGGTGCCCATGAAGGTTTTGGGCCAGGTGCCCACCAGTCATATCTGTGCATTGGCAACGACATAGCTTGTTGTACAAGCTTTTGGTCGGGTTGTTCAGCGTTGATATCTCCGGCGGCATGATTATCAATAAGCGCAGGATCGAACATCGACGTGGATCGAGTGATGGGATTTCCAAGAAGAATTGATTTGCTCACAGATGCCCAGTCTTTGAGAAGAGACATAACAGCCGTGGTATCGGCAAGAGGATGTGTCTCTTTCAACGCCAAGACAAAACCACCGCATGCTAGCTCAGTGATTTGAATTGCAAGAAGAGGGTATAGACGACCATTTCCATCCTTGATAGTATTGCTCAGCAGTCTTGGAGTCGGCACAAATGGCATAAACTGCTTGAACGCAGCAGAGTCGCAGAGCCAGGCAGGCTGTTTAGAAACTCTGTCCTCGGGATACAAAGATCGTAGTGTAGAAGAACTTCTAGCTTGGACGAACTCGACACCTGGGTCGTTTCCAGTTCCATAATGAGCATACAAGCGTCTAAAGCGCCGCGCATGGGGAGGAAAATGCGCAGCTTCCGCTGGAACAGTCCCGTCTGTAGATTCAATAGCTTTCAAATGGCCACACAACTGGGGATAAGACTCCAGCGTGATCGCTAACGACTCGTGCAAGAGATGAGCCAAGTTGATATCGTGACGAGTTGGCTTTTCGTAAAGCCATATTGCGCTTGCGTCGGAGAAGTTGGCGGTTGTGCTGTCGAGAAGGGATAGCGGGACGGCCTTTTCTTCACATTTTGCGGTTAAGCGTGTCGAGCTGATGATTGATATGGACATGGCTGGAGTATGGATAACACCTGGAGAGTTGTTGAAGAATAGTGACGGAACATGGGTAATTCATATATCGAATGTCTGCCGCTGCTCGGCTCGGATATGCCCCACAATGTGAGATAAAGGAAGGCCAGATATTCCTTCAGTCCGCTTCGGGGATAATGCATTTCGGCGAGCTTAATCCAGTAATCGACTCGATATGACTCATGGAACAAGATTGATTCTATCCGTGGCTCTAGTCTTTTGCCGCTCAATTCGATGATCCGTTTTTGAGCCATGAAACAAAGTTGCGCAGGGAATGAACAGTCGCAACTTCATATCCTTTGAACAACCCTTCCACTGTCTCCTTCGGGTGGTCTTCAATCCTGCATGTGGTTCCATGTGACTTATCACTAGAATCAGATCGCCAACGTTTTAAATCCGTAATATTCTCGCATTCATCCTCTGGATCCAGCAGAACCGGGTTCCAACCCGCATTCGCTGAACCGACCACATCCTTTGAATAATCATCACCAACGTAGACTTTCTGCCACTTCTCAGCTTCTGATTTGGCCTCAGTCAGGCTTCTTCCGTTTCGTGCGCTGATTATCTGAGCGAGCATGAATTCTGCGGCGTTGAAGATTTGCTTATCTGGTTTTTCGACACCGACGTCGTAGGACATGCAATGGAAATCAATGTCAAAAGTGCTACTCTTGATCTTACTTGGATCAGAGTCTGTGCCATAGCGAAGAGGGCTGACGTTAAGACCCAGAGATGAGAGAATGCTGGGAATACGATCATCTGAATTGGTCACGACACCGACAACAAGCTGATCATAATGTCGAGATGTGTTACCCTTCAAGCCCTTTAAAGCTTCTATGAGACCCTCTTCAGTCTCATAACCCTCTCTTGAAGCAAAGCGATGTAGTAGCTTAGGCGCGAGGTCTTGAGGAAGAGATTGGCCTTTCGGGATCAAAGGCGTAAAAGTCTTATGAATAACCTGCAAACATCAGCGGCCGAACAATATCAATGATAAGAACAACGTACATTTGTCCACCATTTTGTAGCGCCAAGACCAGTTTCTTTGCCAAAGTTTGGATTCTTCTTAGACTCCTGCTTGAGAGTCGATATCAAAGTCCATTGCAGCTCTTCAAGGCTCAAGTCGGTAAGGCCGCATTGCCGTGCGACTTGGGCGTATTGCTGCGCGACGGGTTGAACAGGCCTTATTAGAGTACCGAAGGCGTCGAAACATAGCAGGAGATTTCGTTTTGACATGGTTGATGGTGATTGTCGAAGAGTTGAGTTGTGTTGTTCGATGAGTGTCGCGTTTAAATTCTCCACAGAATTAAATGATTACGTCATCGGTATAACCTCTAAGTCGACACGAGGGATCCTGTGCCTACAAAATATCAAGGAATACTTCTGTAAGTCAATGTTAGATATTCTGTTAACTTCTGTCAGTCAATGGAGATCACATGTGCAAGTGGCAAGGTTAAGTTCCCGAAGCTTGATCTATTTAGGCCGTGTAGTCCAGTCTTAAGGAAGTCTATCTTAGAGGAGTATCGAGCCTTTATGGCTACAGCATGACTCTATTCCATCTTTCCAACTCCAAGTGCTATGCAAGTCCTTTGCACCTGAACTCGAGTGCTATTCATCTCAAATCAATCCAAAAGCCCGTGTGGGCTCCTCTCGTCTAGCGAGAGTCCAATTCTTCCCTTTCCAAACTCCAAAAGCGCCAACAGACAATGCGAGTGTCATCAAATTAGTTCTTAGGCTGGACCAGGTACTGGCGCATGCCAGAAGAGGGAGCTTTACCGAGAGTCATGATCTTGAGACCCTGCTTCTTAGTGATGTCGCGAATCTCCTCCTCGCCGCGCTTCCAAGATGGGAACATGACATACTTGGTTCCCATCTTGACAACATAGCCGTCGTAACGCTGACAAACCATCTCCTTGAGAGCCATGACCTCGAAGAAATGCATAGTGTTGCTCAGCTTAGACTCGTATGCCCAAGCAGTCTTTGGGTCGGCAACAATACCAGCGTGCTTCTGGATACCAGCGAGATAGGTGTTGAAAAAGTCGGCGTAAGCAGCAGTACCGTAGGCCTTGTGGGTGTTAGCGCTCTCACCGGCAGAAGGGCCGTCTTGACCGACGATCAAACAGTCGAAACCGGAAAGGTGAGCCTTGACCTCGAGGCAGCGGTCGATACACATCTGGTCAGGTGCGTTGTAGAAGATGGAGCCGAGGGACAGGAAGATTCGGTTACCGGTAATGTTCTTGTAGAAGCGATCACCCTGGGAGAAGTCTCCCCAGAGGCCGATGCAGGTAACACCGGGATAGCGGTCGGCAGCGCGGTTAATGTGGTCAGTCAGGGAGCCCTTGTTGATATCGAGGGCGACGTAAGTGGCCTTCTTGCCCTGGTTCAGGAACGCCTGGACGTATGGCTCGAACTTCGGGCTGTTCGCAGCACCAAGGTCAATGATGACATTGTTAGTCTCGGGCATCTTGGAGACAACGTTACCGGCAGTGGCGGCGATGATGGACATTTCGTCGGATGTCTGGTAGGAAGTGCCAGCAATGACATTCCATTTTTCCATTCCATGAGTATACGCCAATTCCTTGGGGAAGTATCCCTGGCCACGGAAAGCATCTGGAATCTGACGATCGAAGGTGAGATCGAGGGTAGAGCCACCGATGTCAACGACAGTGCGGTTGGCCTGGAACCAGAACATATTAGCAGCAGTCGAAGAAGACATTGCGAGTTATGTCGTAGTGTTAAGGTAGGTAATTTCAGGTTGAGTGGTGAAGTGAGGAAGGTCTGTAGAGTGTGAAGATAGTTGATGATAGTAGCTGATAGCTGAAGGTGTGTGTGTGTGTGTGGTAGAGAGAGGGAGAGAAAGTCGTCAGGAAGCAGACGAAGGAGGGACTTTATACCAGAGATCTAGTGAGGTCCAGTTCGTCTGTTCTGGTAGTTACAGAGCTGTCCGGGCTGGCGTATTGGCACTGGCACTGCACAAAGATATTGTTCGCAGGTTTCCCATTGGATGTTCGAAATTCTTGTCAGGGCCATGGCGTCTGTTCCACGGGTGACACTACTGAACAGGCCCGCAATCTGGCACTTACAGCACAGCACTGTTGTTCGCAGGTATCCTTTTGGTAGTTCTATAGTATAAAGCATTTTCGTGGTGTTCTGGCACGGCGGGAAACGGGCTGGCGAACATGTCGGCCGGTCGTCTTTGTGAGTGCCAACCGATGTCAATGCCCTAGCAAATGGATGTCTCGATCATACTCAGGTTCTAGTATGACGAGAGGGTAGCTCTTCATGCCTTATATCCCATAATGTGGACTCTCTTCTTACTATTAGTATTCTTGGCCTGACGGACGCCTCGGTGCTGGGTAGTTCAGTACCTGACTATTTTATGTTCTCGACAGGATTCTACTCACTATTCTTAATCTGAATACGCTCTTTAAGTTTTATATATATGATATTTGATATAAGCCGTATATGATGAAAAGAAGAAAGCTAGAGATCGAGATTTAAAAAATTCCTTGATTCTTTTATAGCACACTAGGCAGCTAGACGAAGCTGGACGTAGATTCTTCATGTTTGTTTTGTAGGCAATCTTTAATCGAAGGACAAATAAAGAAATATTACAAAACATTCACTGAGTAACAAATAAGAATATCAAACAACAACGCAAACAACAAATCTCGTATAGACAACAGGTTTACTTAACACTCAGTGACAAAGGTTTCCTTGACATTCAGATAAGTCGATGACTGTTAAGATGAAGTATCCACTCCTGGGTCTTCAACCAATCACATGATTTTCTTTTCGGGAATTTCGCGTTTCCTGGCTAGGCCCTCAGCTTACGCCTGAACATGGGGTCAAGTCCAATTGATTATCGGAGAAATGTTGGTTTGATGCATTTCGATCCCTATTTCGGATCCGAGCTGATGAAAGACCCACTACCATCTAAAGACTACTTTACAGTACCATGTCGGTTGGCATATCACGGGCAAAAGACAAGCTTCTATCTAAATTTCAGGGGATGGAGCTATTGGCCGTTGCATAAAACGGCCGATCTTTAGGTGCGCTTGGCAATATCAGGTTGTGCAGGGTAACTTCAATCACCCGCCAGTAACATTGAAAGCTTGGCATCTGAAAGAGGGTTTGAGGCTGTAAAGTTCATGATGCGGCTAACACCGATGAAGTTCGGGATCGAAGTACTGTGCAAGTGCCGAATCAATCTCGGTGAATCAATCATCGTGGTGTCATCAATTTGTAGGTTTGGAACAGTAGGTGAGGCCTCTGCACGATACTTGATTCAACCACATGCTGAGGCGATATGTCCCTAACAGTGTTATACCCAACCAACCACCAGATCTGATAGTAGACCATCATAATACCCCAGCATTCGTCAGTGAACATGCAAGCCTTGTGGCTGAGCAAAGAGTTAATTCAGCTGGCGCCACAGGTTCTGAAGTCATGGAGTAGTCATTACGCGTTAGTGGCAGCTCCCAAGACGTGATCGGCGGTGGCTGAAAGATTCCAAGTTGCGACCGGGTAGAATGATATCATCACCGTCATATTGCACCACAGAATCCCACAAGAATAAGCCTGATTCACGAGACCCCAACCATTAATCGTATTTTCTTATTGTAATCCAGACAATCCAACTCATTTTTGTTCATCTCATACCAATTGCTACAATGCAGGACGATCACAAAGATAAAGAGAAGCGCTCAAAATGGAAGATCTTTAGCTCTTCAAAAGACAAGGACAAGGACAAAGATCACCTCAAAGAAAAGCGAAAAAGCCAAGACCTTCCACCTCCACCCATCAATGAAGCAGCTGAGACTTCGGGTGACTCAACATATGGAAGCAGCGAACCGAATAACTCGCTTACCACAGAGGGCGATCTGAGCAACACGAGAAGCAATGTCAACGTCGGCAGTGGTAGTGGATTGAGCCCTGGAAAGACGCCAGACCCTACAACGCCTACCCCAGGACCAAGTCACAATCCCAATCCCAACTCGGGGCCGGATTCATGGACCAGTCCAACTATTAAAAGAGAAACTGTTACCAATCCGAATACTGGGCAGACGATAACGACTACTACTACCACAACAACGACTACGACGACTGTCACGAACTCGAATGGTACGACGCAGACGATTGAGGAGCCGAGGCCTGTTGCTGAGATGCCCACTGTCGCAAACCAAGAGATCACACCAACTTCCCCGCTGCCACCAGCCCATGAACAGCCACCACAGCAGCAACCGCCTCCGCCTCCAGGGCCATCACCAGGACATCAATTACAACCACCTCCAATTCCTCCTCAATCCCAATTCGAACCACCTTCCGGCGAGCCATCACCAGTTACCCCCACAGCGCGTCGCAAGAGTTTCGAAACACCAGGCAAACGAATTATTCCTCCCCGTGACCCGGTCCCCTCACAGGCTTCACTCGCCCCTTCAGTTCCGCCTTCAATCGCCGACAGCAACAATTCCCCCGCAATTCCAGAGCGCAATGTTAGACGATCGGCTGAGTTTGTCCCCGCGCCGTTGCAGATCGGCCAGGGCGCTTTTCCACCGCCTCCACCTCCGCAGGACAATAAACCCTTCAATTATTCCCGGCCTGTTAGCAAATCCACCTTTGCGAACTTGAAGACTGCTGCAGCAGGCATTCACGTAAGTCACATTGCACATTAACAATATCAATTGATACTAATTTTATTACAGGGTGCTGGCGAAACACTCCGTGGAACACTAAATTCCAGCTTTGACAGAGCTCTTGGCGCTGGCCCAGCGGCAATCGAAAGGAACCAAGCTACCATTGAACAAGGACGCTACGAGATCGACCAAGGCAAATTCTACCATCCCAATCAATACCGTCTACAAAGACCCCATGACGACGCCGGTCCGTCAAGCGACGCCCCGCCGATTCCCGACGCGCAGTACGACGACCCGCCGTTCAATATGGGCAACACTACGGGAAGTCCCGCTGTATCAGACAAAGACAGGGGTCGCCGCAGTAGTAGACTGAGCAGTTTCTTCGGCAAGAGTTCGCATAGAGCTGCGTCGCAGCCTGGTGAAGATGGGATGACACCGAGAGCCGAGAGACAAAAGTTGAAGAAGAGGAGTAGTTCGGGGCCGGGCACGCCCAAGTTGAGTGTTGTCGGAGAACGAGTTGGTGAACAGTGAGCAAGCGTTTTGTAATTCTAGCTTCAGTGAACAATTGGGACAAGCACACGTTGGACATGGTTTGTTGCGAGACATTTATGGGCAATTTCGCGATAGTCAGATTTGGTATATGACTGACAAGACATGTTTTAACGCCAGTGTTTATTATTGGTATCCTAAGCATACATCTAAATATAAGGAAATAACTGATTGTCGAGTCTATTTTGAGACGTAGTGAGCGACGTAGCCAATCTCCATGTGGTTACCGACTCCATCCTTGGTGTTACTGTTAGGCCGGCCAGGCTATTCACATGTTAGCAAATGACTCAAACACTTGAAGATTTGACTTACCCAGTCTCCGCCGACGGCGACGTTGAAGATGATAAATAAGGGACTCTGGCACAGCGTCTTCCAAGTGCCAGAGTTTCCAATCTGGGCGCCAGTCACTCTATGAAAGCTTCGACCATCTCGGTACCAGGTGATGGTCTGAGAGCGGTAGTTACTGCTTCGACGATCAAACTGGACTCGCCAGACGTGGTAGTTGCTATCGGGGAGATCGATGTTGGAAGCGATGCCACCGGGCTCATTGCAGATTCCGCCAGGGGACTTATCACAGTGGACAGCGCCGTAACCGATTTTTTCGCCGTTGATGTTCTCCATGATATCAATCTCTCCACACTTGGGCCATTCCACACCCTTGCGGATGGAATCGCCAAGGAGCCAGAATGCAGGCCAGATACCTTTCTTGCTCCTAGCCGAGTTACCGCCCAGTCTAAGCTGAGCTTCAACACGAGTAATCTTCCCAGCCTTAGGGGTCAGAGTGTACTTGCTCTCGATTCTAGCAGAAGTCCATCGTCCATTAGACTGTCTGGGAATGAGCTCAAGAGAGTTCTTGCCTGTCTTGCGGATGTTCTTTTTGTTCTTGACGTAGGCCTGGACTTCATTGTTGAAATTGTTTTCGCGCTGGATGATTTGCCATACGCTTGTGTCTGGGTATGTGTTTGCGTCACCCTGGAAGCCTTGGGACCATACTCGGGAGTAGCCTGAGTAGGAGGGGGGAGATGTTGCTGCTGCGGAGGCGAGCAGGTAGGTGATGATGATGGTGAAAGATAACATGATTGGGGATGTAAAGGAATGCTTGCGGTGTTTCCGCGTGGGGATGGAAGCAGAAGAAGTGCTGGACACTTGTAAAGGAGAGTTGAAAAGAGATGAGAAGTTAACTACCTATGATTGATACCTACCTTCCTTAAGTGCGATACCGAGGAGCAGTTTATATACACAACAGAAGAGTCAAAGCCATATCCATTTTCTCATCATCGATATTTCTCTCCCCTCATCCCAAGGATGGAAATATTGGTCTAGACTAACAAGCGAACAATGGCATTGAATCTGGAACATGTCTCAGCTGGTTTCAATTCCCTAATTCAACCAAGCTATACCAAGCGCAGACCAGATAATGAGATTCCTCGACGCCACGTCTCCGATATCTGGAATTGTGGCTGATTTATTTCGCTGCTAAGCTTTGGTCCCTGATTCCAGGGGAAAAGGGTTATCTAGATTTGGTTAAGTGCACAGTTAAGCGTACGCGCATGCAAGGAACGTGGCAAGAGGTTAATTTTCGTGGCGTTTATTGGAAGGGCATTTGAGGTGGAAATGTAAAGGGATTGAGAATGCGATTGTAAGCCACTTTGGCGTGACTATTGAAGAGGCGTAAGAGGGGGTCAAGATCGAATTTTTAGGGTAGCTAGACTACAACCGTCCGAACAACGTAGAAGAACCCCCTCGTTCGAATGAGAACCAGCGACACGACAATAATGGTAACCAAAATGAAGACAAAAAGTACAATCAACCAAGGATTCGAAAAGAGTCTTCCAATGAGCATGGCCAGTAACATCCAAAGCGCAATCCCCATCATCTCCCTATCCGAAAACTCTTGCGCATGCACACCGACAAGATATCCACCACCTTCATAGTTCATCATAGCGACGGTCAAAATCAGACTTCCGAAAATGAGTAACATGTCTACGGCCAGTATAGAGCTAGTCCATAGTGCCCAGCCATGACCTTCTGCTGCTGCTATAGCCACAGAGAAAAGATTGATGAAGATTGATGTGATTAGGAAGGCGACCAGGACTGCGCCTAGTGTTTTGGGAGTTTTGTGATCGATGGGTTTGTCGATTGCTTCTTTGCACTTTTCGAGTGTTGCAGAGGATTTTGCGGCGTCAAGATCTTGGAGAACGGCTTGGGCGAGGTTGAATGTTGGTGGGAATTTGCGCTTGCATGATGTTCCATCTTCTGTGACTCTGCAAACTCCTAAGAATATGTTAATAATTAATCCCTGTGGCTATGAAGACTGGATTCCAACCTGATGCACCGAACTTGTACCAGTCGGGTATGATATCAGCGGTAGCTTTTTCACACTCTTCACCCCAGATCAGACCGATGGTTGATCTTGGCCATTGGACGAGAGCATAGTTCTTTTCCGCTGTGGTTCGACATCCTGCCAGTACACAGATTGAAAGGGCGATAAGTCCTAGGGAGGAGGTGTTAATAAATCAAGGGTTGTGAATATTGAAGGGTGTTGTACCCAAGTTCCAAAAGGCAACCCAAATGATGCTTTTCATCGTTTCTTTTTCGTATTCAACGGTCTCGATTATCCTTGTGGACACGCCTAGAACTGTTAAACTACTAGTCCAAGAGGCGAAGTACCCTTTTTGTACAAACCCATCACTCCCAAACAACGGCCGATCACAACGATCAGTAGGGTCGAGTTCCGAGTGTCACTCCGAAGCGCCGCCAAGCCAACACCCGAAAAACACACCAGTCAAACGATTATCTTCTGACGATCTTGTCTCGTTGTTTTCAGCTTTAATTTCATCCTTGCATACACGAAGGGTCAAAATAACGGTTTGACCCCTGTCAGCTGAACTCACCGGTTAACTGTGAGTGGTCAGACTTGAAGGGCACAGCGGAAAGGCGTTTTTAGCTTGGGCGGCTATGTTACAGAGGGACGAAAAGAGGATAGACAAGGGCGGAACTGTTCCTTGGACCCTTGTTGATGTAACTGCCGATGTGATGGGGGAATAAGCTTGGAGGGAAGCTTATCTTGAGTGCGGAAGCGAGTAAGACGAGTCATTGTCGTGCATAAATGACAGTCAGACGATATGGTAGTACAGGGTACTGCTGCATAATAATTGTTTAAGTGAACATCCATGAAAGGTTGTGAAATCCGGCAGGTAAGTTAACCCTGGAAGCTGAGTTTCAACATTCTGTCTGGACTACCTCTGGCCTTCAACAATAATTCAAATGAGAGCCAGTAACTTGAGAGTTTTATTTTTCATTTTTCTGGTTCAAGGGGCTATTGGTATCTATTATTCGATACACATTTCTACATCATAAACCTTTTTCATCGAATTCTTGACATATCTAATCTGCAGCCCAGGAGCCCTGTGAGGGTAGCTACCCACCCGCAGGGTGTCAAAAGAATAATCGTCATAAGCAAAAGAGGCAAAGTAGTTTAGTCATGGATCTTATGGCCATTTAGAGAAGGATCTAGGCTACTTTATTTTGGTAACCTAAGCCTTAGAGGACATTTCTTCTGTCACCCACCTGCCACCATCGGCCTTTAACAAAACTTCAAATGAAAGGCAATAATCTTAGGAATTTGATTTCAATTCGTTTGTCCAATGTGACCATTATTCTATATCATCCATAACACATGTCTATATCATAACCCTTTTCTATCCAATCCTTGACAAATAAATCTATAGCTCAGGAGCACCATAAGGGTAAGCAACCTGAGTCACAGCGGGCCACTTGTACAGCTTGTGCTCGGTATCAGCGCCGGCCTTGGCGAAGTACTGCATAACATCGTTCCACAAGCTATCAGTGTTCTCCTGCTTGCTCAAATCGACAGGCTCCTGCTCGTTGGCAATCTGGCAAATTTGAACACCAGCGGCAGCAAATCGCTTGAGAACATCGTCGTGGTCGAAGCACTGCTCAATGGTTCCAGTGATGGACTCCTTCTTGAGAGTCTCGGGGAAACGAGGCTCCTGGGCACTAGCGCGACCAAGACCAACACCGTCGATGATGTCGAGTGAGTCAACCATAGCCTTGACGGTCTTGAAACCACCAGTGGAGAAAACCTTCATGTCACGCTTAAGAGCCTTGACAATCTCCTCAGCCTGAGTAAGGAAGTAGTTCTCTCGCTTGCGGTTCTCCTCCTTGATATGGGCGAAAGCAAACTTCTCGTAGTTTCCACCAGAAAGCTCAAGGAAGTCAACCTTGGCCTTCTCAAGCTCGACAGCAAGAGCCTTGGCGTCCTCGACGTCGACACCGCCGGGGGTGTACTCAACAGCGTTGGCCTTGATACCCACGATGAATTTGGGGCTCACGCGACGCTTGATCTCAGCGATAACCTCAAGGACGAGACGCATGCGGTTCTCGCGGCTACCACCGTACTCGTCTGTGCGCTTGTTGGTGCGAGGAGAGAGGAACTGAGCGAGGAGGTAACCGTGAGCACCGTGGAGCTCGATACCGTCGAAACCAGCCTTCTCGAGGAACTCGGCGGCGTGGGCGAAGCCGTTGATAACGTTGGCGATATCCTCCTTAGTAGCAGGTCGGGGAACACCGTATGTCTTTCCAGGAGAGCTGCTAACGAGCTGAACATCAGAAGCACTGATAGGGTTGGGCTGAATCCACTCCTCGACCTGACGACCAGCATGCGAGACCTGAGCGATCAACAAGTTACCAGTCTTCTTGGCCTCAGTAGCCAACTCCTTGAAGCCGTCAAAACGACGACCCTCGAAGGGCTCCTCGGCGGGAATGGTAAGGTTACCGGGAGCTTCAAGGTTCATTCCATCGATGATAACGTTGCTGGTAAGAATAGAGCCCCAGCCACCGGCGCCCCAGTTTCTGTAGAGGTTGAGGAGCTCGGGTGTGACGTATCCTCGGGCTGAGACATCTTTGGGGTCCCATGTGGCGAGCTTCTCAGACATGGCAGCCTTGAGGAAGCGGTTGGGAGCTTTTTGGCCGGCAAAGACATATTCGAGAGGTTCTAGGAGGCGAGAAGGGTCGACGACCTCGGTACCGTATCTTGAAGGAGCCATATTGAAATATTATATATAATCCAAACTTGAGAAATTTGTATAAAGGGTATCAGTGAATAATAGTCAAGACAAAAACAGCCGATATAATGTTCTTATATAGAAGGCCTTTACTAATCTAATCCTTGCAAATTTTCAAACCGCCCTTACGAAGCCTTAACGAACAGACCAGTATCGTCAGGATCCACTTGCGGAGTTTTAAACCTCGGTTCACGAATCATCCGCTTTAGTCCTACGGAGAAGTTACTTATTTTAGCCAAGATAGAGATCCATAACGTGGATGAACCGTGCGATTGAATTTGTAAGCCGATCGTCGTGGAAATTCTAGAAGATGGTGAAAGATCGGCACGGCAGATGGCTTTGTCCGTACGAACCGTACGACATAAACCCTTGCGACATATTCATGCATCTTAATCCTATGATACATCATCTTGCTATTGCTTTATAATTCTCCGACAACAACGGCTTGGATTAAGTCGGCACAATTGTTAGACCGATCAAGCATGAAATGTGAAGCATTGACGACGCATTGGTGAATTTATACCGCTTGTTCTTCACCGCCCTGTGTAAGTCTCCGAGAACGATGTCGTTATCCATTGTCAAAAGATTGTTCAAGAAGAGACCATCCATGTAACGTTCATGAGCATAGGATATGCCATACCGACCGACAGAATTTCTTTTATCATACTCACAAAGGTAGGCTCCAATCGAAAGATTTAGGACATCAGCAGTTTCTTAGAACCTCACCTCAATACACCTGGATTTAATGCACTTGATAGTATCTCTCATATGTGAAGTACCTTAAAGTGCTGACAGCTTTTGCAGCGAAGGACTGTGATAGATATCGAGTTTAGACAAGCTAAACTAGCAATTCTTGGCAAAGTTCCAGCCGATGAGATGTCATGCAGGTTCTCATTGGTTCAATGAATGAATCCGCCTTTCAACTCCATGCAGAGGGGATTTCTTACCTCTTGTCAACATAAACATACAAGGACAGCCATATCTTCCTAGCGAAATGCCTGACATCTGCTTCGATTGTTGCAACATACTACGTGCCGCTGACAAGGTCTTCAGTGATGGCTATATCAACAAACCTGAATTTGAGTTTCGTTCTTATGGTTCCTTTTCATCGGGTCCCTTTACCAAAGGACTTCGTGGCTGGAAAAAGGCTGCATCAGAAGGAATTTGCACTCTTTGCACCATGCTTGATTTTAGCGCTTATCCCAAGGATTGGGCAGATGTTGAAGACGAACTCGAATATGATGATCCTGTGACGTGGGAGGTACATTCGTATAGAGCGGACTGGGTCTGGGTGACTTTGGATACGGACATATATGGATACTTGTCCGATGGTATTTATTTACAAAAACAGTCAATGACCCTGAAAGAGGGTGAGATACAGCCTTATAAGACCGAAATCATCCCATACTGATTGAGGCTATTACAGTACACCAGCTAAAGTCGCTGGGTGGTGAGGCGAGTAGTTCAACATGGAGCCCAAAAGCTGTAAGGTCATTGCGGGACTGGCTAGATGAATGCATCGAATCCCATAATGACTGCCAGAGCATCTTCAAGTCAACACTTCCAAAGCGATTCATCGACGTTAACCCATCTGAAGCCGATCTCGAAACTCCCGTCACAGTCCACGACATCAGCAGCCTATCAATTGATTTTATGCCTCACATCAAGTTGCGTTCCACTGCCGGCCTTTCTAACGACACGAAATACTTAACATTGAGTCATTGTTGGGGGAATTCCATACCCATCAAACTTCAGAATCATTTACTTCCTATTTTTGAAGACAGAATTCCGGTCGAAGATCTCTTAAAGACGGAGGCCAAAGTGTTTAGAGAGGCCATATGTGTAACCAGGTGTCTGGGTTATCGGTACCTGTGGATCGATGCATTGTGCATCAACCAAGACGACGGTGGTGAGAAAGCAGCTGAGATTTCTCGAATGGACCAGATATTCAGCGGAGCAGCGGTCAACCTATCCGCTACCTCTGCATCTTCTGGAGCTGAAGGTATGTTCTTCGACAGGGAACACAATCTATACGAACTTTTCCCCTGCCTATGGAAGACACAACCAACGAATCAAGGCCAAGCTGTGACGGATCACGAAAAGCAAGATTACTTCGTGGTACGTACGGACCGGGAAGATCCTGACAGGGAACCAGCCAACAAGCGGGCATGGATCTATCAAGAGCGCATCCTGGCCCCGCGAGTCATCCACTTCTGCAAAAACCAGATATATCGCGAATGTGCCCAAGATTATCTCGATGAACTGGATGACTTCAGACCGTGGATCACTTCCCATAGCGGCAATTCCCGAGCCCGTATCAAGCGACCCGGGCATGATGAATCTGAAGATACAGACCGACAAGAGTATTGGTACGACCAGTTCGAGACTCATATGGTGCTGTACTCTGTCAGTGTTCTCACCTTTCCCCAAGACAGGCTACCATCACTTGCTGGCATCGCCAAGGCTATCAGTGTTCATTCAGGACTTGGCGAAGATCAATACTTTGCGGGTCTATGGAAGGGATATTTACCCAGAGGATTGTTATGGTATGCATGGTATCGTAAACTTCAAAATGGAGGGAGAAGATGGGATCCCGAGCAGGTAGGGTATATCAGCCCGTCATGGTCTTGGGCTGGATGCGAAGCTCCTGAGATACGTGTTGAAGTGGATTTTGGAACGCCATGGGAGGATCTAGTTGAGGTGATCCGCGTCTGGACAGTGCCTACGATAGCTGGTGGTAGCCCTTTTGGAACCCTTATTGACGGAGGGATGACTCTAAAGGGTATGCTTGTCGAGATTCATCGGAAGAGAATTGGCAAAGGGTTCTTGATGTCGATAAAGGGCGGCGATGTTCAATTCAAGGATGAACTATACTTCGAATCTAGCAGGGTACCGGGGGCCAGAGAATGGGAGAAACGGCCTGAAGGGCGTTTCAAGGAGATAGAAATCTACTGGGACAGAGGCGAGAAGCAATTTGAACGAGATTGTTTGCCGCCATGGCAGCCCGATGCATGTCTAGATTCACTTCCTTGGGATGAAGTCGATCCAGAGGTCTTGTACCTTATGGCGGTTGGACAACGTCCATCCGTGGGCGAGGCGATGGAGACCCATTTATCGGGTTTAGTTCTCGAACGTGACGACACCACTGGGAGGTTCAGAAGGGTCGGGATCTTCAAAACCGATACCCAGGATCCAAAGGGACACAACGAGGAGGTGAGACTGCGTCTGTTGAAGAGCAGAAAGGTGGAAGTCACGATAGTTTGATAGTCGCATGTTCTTGGATAGGTGTGAGAACGCTCTCACATCCCATGATCTGAACAAGGGACTTGGGTCCAAGATAACGATGACCGACATGATTCATTAGTAGTATGCATTATAAAGTACAGAGAACACAATCTGAACCCATCTGTGACTTCTCACAAAAAAAGCAATTCTAAACACATCCCCCGTTCCTAGCCTGCTCTGGCTTCCGGGGTAGATATACTGGTAACTTGATGGGAGGTGTTCTGCTATAGGCCGGTGGTTGGGGTCCCTTGGCCCTTAATAATGCCGCCTTTCGACGTTTTGTGTTTCGATAACGCCGCAAATAGCAGCAACAGCATGTTGTGAGAAGGATGATAGTAAAAGGGAGGACGATGGCCAGAATAATAAACTCGGCAGTCCAGATTGTTTCGACGTAAGTTGGTGTGTCTGACATTGGCTTGCTGGTTTTTGGTTGGATGTATACAGATGTGGCCGGTGGACGAGTCGGTTTGTGGTTGGGATTGCGTGTTCAACGGGGTTCGGGCTCCAGTTTAAATCAGTCTTTTGTGCGATGGAAAGGAATAGAGTTCTCCTACTTGCTGAACGATCGGATTTTCTGGTGGTGTATCCTTGTAGGTAAACAGATGACCTGTGATCGCTCAAGTCGAAGAGGGGATTCTCAAGAACTAATTTATATGCGAGTATGCGCCTGAAAAGAACAAGGAAAACGGATGTAATGGCGAAGAAGATCATATTATTAACCTCATTGTCTGCAATCGCGTTGGTTAAAGTGCGTGGTTTCGTGGCTGAGCTTGACAAGGATAACATAGGCTAAATCAAGGTCCAGGGCCAACAGGTACAGGACCGACAAGGTTAAATCAAGGACTGACTATCTGAATCTGTTAAGCCTCGTCAGGCTGAGCGGCAATGATCTTTTGTAAATTCCGATCACGTTCAGCCAGAGAGTCAGCAGTTGGTCGACCATACGCCTCATCTGTCTCCTTGCAAATCTTATCTGTCCATTTATCCCCTCCATCCTCCTCAGTCGTTCCCTTGAAACTAACTTTCCCACCATCATCCCAGCACGCCTCCATAGTATCAGCCAAATTCCTCAAGAATGCCGAAATACCACCAGTCCCGCCAGCGCTGTTATACGTTTTGAACGGGCCTGCTACAGCCCATCTGGGTGCTATGCTGGCTTCAACGATGGTGTCGAGATCTTGCACTGAAACGACGTCTTCTGAGACTAGGTGGCATGCTTCGCGGAATAAAGCGAATGCTAGGCGATTGCCGACGAAGCCTTGAGTTTCTTTGTTGATTTTTACGGGACGATGGCCGGAGTTGAGGGTTTTGAAATAGTTAATTGCGAAGTCTGTTCTTTCGGGGGATGTATGGGGAGAGGGAACGATTTCGATCAGAGGCATTATATGAGGCTTTCGAGAGGTTAGTAAAAAGGGTTTCAAAAGTGAGGTATTTGTGCTTACAGGGTTGAATGGATGGACCACGAGAACCCTGGTCTTGTCCTCTAGATCCTCAACCTGTTTTGAGGCTTGAATTCCAGATGTCGAACTCCATAAATGAGCATCAGAAGGCGCATACTTGACAACTTCAGCCCAAGTTGACTTTTTGAAATCAATACTATCGGGTCCTTGTTCCTGGACTATGGTTGCGGTTGAAACAACCTCTTCGATTGAAGAGCACACTAAAATTCGTCCATCGGAAAGTAGTTGTTGAACGGAGAGATTCTTGTCGTTGTTTTCTTTCTTGGTTGAATCGAGATAAACTGGTAGGATGTTTTCGATATGCTCTTTCAGATCACTCCGAACGTCGAAGAGTCTGAGGTTGGCGTTTGAATAGCGAAGATGGAGAGCAGCAAAGGAAATACCTATTGTGCCCAAGCCAATCAGCGCGATTGTTTCTTGTTTCTTTTCTTCTGTCATCGTGGCTGTTTTAGCTGATTGTTAAGTGTTAAGATGGCAAGATATGGTGTGATGCTCAGTTGGTGGGGAAATGTTTGGTGGATATACATACGCGCGGCGGAACGGTAGTGCCGGGCCGAAATATCCGTGCTAGATAGAAGCTGTCTCTTGGAAGACTAAAGCTTTACTGGACTATAGTCTGCTGACGAAGCAACTCCTTTACCTATATGTAGGCAGTCTTAGTTTAGTACTTGCGCTACATGATCATTGAAAGATTTATGTAGAGAAACAATAATCGTCTGGATAAAATAGATGATACGCTAGATACAGTAATGAGCTTTCTCTAGACTCCAGCTGAAGATCTATCGCCGCACGTTTTACATCCACTGAAAGAAAGAATTGTCTTTGTTATAGTTAGACAAGCGACCACAGATAATCCGCCACTGGATCCTTCCAAAGCAAAAGGCAATCCGTCTTGTTTGTCAAAGCCCCAAAAGGCGGCTGAGAAAATATGTCGCGAATTTCCAAGCCCTTCATCGTAAAAATACATCCAGGACCGCTAAGGACAGAAGGAAGCAGATAAAGAGATATAGGAACCACCATTAACATAACCATGCACATAAAAGCAACCATAGCGACGATCAGGATGAGAAGAGCTGGCATCACCACCCAGGGATTATTTCCCAGTCTGTTGAACAAGCCCGAATCTTTGTACAAATGCGAAAAAGTGAAAAAGACAGTGAAGAAGCCTGCAACCAAGAGGTAAAACGTCGACATTGAAACATCGAGCGAAAGTGTGTGGGAGGCGTCTTTGTAAATGCCAGAGTAAACCTTGGATGCGTAGGAAAGGGGAAGAGATTCGCCTTTGTAAGTTGACGATGAAACGCAAGCTAGCCACGTCGCAGCTGAGGTTCCTGAACCGATATCTGTAGCGTAGAGGATCTGATACCAGCTCGGACAGCGGCGTGAGTCGCCACGGCAGAAGAGAATTTTTGTATCTGTATCTGCTTTAATCTCTGGTGTATACGGAGATTCTGGCACTTGACCGAAACCAGGGAACTTTAGGAGGAGAGCAAGTGATAAAATGGAAACAGCGGCGCCGCCGACAGATAGTTCAAAGGTTCGATGGTCGACTATTGTAAGTGCCTCCCAGCCATGTAGCTCTTTTCGACGTCGATAGAGAAATATCGTAGCTGCGAATTGGAAGAGGGTTGCAAAGATGGCTAGTGTTCTTCCAAGCCTTATCCAAGCTCGTCCCAAGCGGGACTTCACGCTAGGTTCAAATGAGCCAGTAGACTTTTTTCCAAATAGAGTGGTCCATCGTCGGGAAACAGTTGCAAGATGGTCGCGGAACAGCTTGGGCGATAAAGCAAGATTCTTGAGAAATGAGATGGTGATTATGACAAGTCCGAGGCCCGTTTGAGCTACTACTATCAGAGGCGATAGAAGAAATAAGACTGGTTCGATAGTGTCTAGTCTTTCGTTGCGAAGGGATTGGAAGTTGCAAAACGCAACGATAGCTGTGAAATGAGCAACTATTATCTTGACGATAATTTCTTTTTCAGTGCGGGTATCGCCATCTGGGCATTCGATAGTCTCCATGACTGAAGGTGAAATATCTGGAAACTGTTTTGAACTGGACAAGATTCGAGGTATTTATTGTGTAATTATTGCGGCTGAGTGTCTTGGGCTGACTAGAAGGCTCAATCAAGGCCAGGGGTGCGTAGCCAATAGAAGCTCTCAGAATATGAATCTGTACCAGTGAGGGGTATCCTGGCAGAAAGTACATCACTGAAGAAGCTGTCTCCAAGATTAAACTAAGCCGTCACTGAATTATAGTCTGCTGACGAAGATCATATATTTCTTATATAGTCTTACTTTATTACTTCTATAAGATTATAGTTTTGATCTATAGAGAAACAACAATCTTCTTAGCAGAAACACCCTTGGCCAAAGTATTGATACCCAACTGCACATTCTCCAATCCCTTTCCAACAACCTCCGCTTCCGGAACAGCCTTAAACTTGGCACTCTCAAGCGCAGCAGGGACATAATCTCCAAACACAGCCTTCGCAACAGGCGTACCGATAATGCTCGTTGACATAATTGGCTGGGCCTTAACTTCAGGTACCTGAGATTGAGGACCGCGCACGCAGATAACTTTGCGCAGGCCATCGCCATGGGCGATAGATTGAGAGGCGCTGTTCATGGCTTCTTCGTTGCCGCTTGCTTCCAGTGCACCAGCGAGCTTCTTGCTGGTTAGGAGGGATGAAATGTCCTTTGTAACGTGGGGGGAATTATATTCAAAAACATGGTCTGCTCCGAGGCTCTTGACGTATTCGTGGTTTTTGGCTGAGGCTGTGCTGATGACCTCGTAACCAGCTGCTTTGGCGAGTTGGATAGCTGATCCACCAACACTGGATGAGCCGCCCCAGATAAGAACTGTCTCTCCAGTAGGTTCTGGGTTCATGGTAGGAAACTTCATTCCAAGCGTCGAATCGCCGAACAAAGCCCACGCCGATGTGGCGAGTGCCAGAGGGAGAACGGCAGCCTGTTCGAATGAAAGACCATCGGGAATCCTGGATGCACAGTCGGCGCGGATAGCTGTATACTCCTGGAAAGCACTATTCGCATTATCCTTGCTAGCCAGCGAAGTCGCGTAACCGAGAACTCTATCGCCAGCCTTGAAAGCGGTGACATCAGAGCCAACAGCCTCTACAACACCAGCAACATCTTCACCGAGAATAACAGGGTATTGTTCCTCGGAAAGAAAGATTCCGACATATTGATTTGCGATGTCGACAGGGTTAATGGCGACTGCTGAGTTCTTAACGAGGATGTGGCCTTCTTTGACTTCAGGAAGAGGGGCTGATTTAACCTCGAGTGGTGACGTCTTTGCGGAGACGAGCCATGCAGCGTTGTTTGAAGGCATTTTGAGATGTTATAAAAAGAAAAATGGGATTGTTGAAAAGTAAAGATGGAAATTCAAGGTTGATAATGGGAAAGCTCGATATTTACACAATTGGAGTCAGTGACGTCGAACATTCTCGTCATTCTTGGTAAGGTAAACTGGGACCCATCGGGGTCACCGTCCCATCACGTCAATGGTCGGAGCTTCGATCCATGATGGGATTAGCGGTGTAGAGAGAGTTTGAGGTACCTCGGTTCATGCCACAGTAGACTTGCACTGGGAGGGCCTCAGAATGTCAAGTTAGTGGATACGCCGATCCCGATTAGCGGGCGGTTATCACGGTGGAACGATATGATCTTTGGTGGGGATATCGTGTTACTAGCTGCTGAGTAATGGGGATGGCCTTAAAATCATCCTCACCATTGTAGGTCCTTGACTGAATTGTTGTTAGATTTGAAATCCTCGGTAATGCCATAGGAGTATTGCTCACCTGGTGGAGGAGTAATGATCGTATTCTGGAGACCAACATCTCCCGCCTCACATTCCTGTCCCACAATGGACAGAGACAGCTGCTTTACATAAGACATCACATTTTCCGAAAGACCCTGAGGCGGTTCCATGATCTCGTCCACCGGTCTATGTTCAACGATGGTTTCCTCTGGTTCCTCATCTTGAGCCCCCCTTCTACCAAACTTCCACATGGAAATGTTCTTTGGAAAGATGCCTGCCCAAGTCTTGCTGGACTTCAACTTCGGTTTATCTTCGCTGGAGTTGGAGGGGGACCAGGTCTTTGCCCTTGTCTGAGTCTCCGGGCTTTTCTCCTCTTCCTTCTTCCAAGGTGATCCTTTTGACACGAGCGAAGATTGGAAAGAGTCAACGTTGACACTCGCCGGAAATCCATGCTCTGCAATGATCCAAGGCATATCCTCACTCGAAACAACACCCTTCGAGGCTTGAATGAACGAGTAAATATGCATCGTCAAGCAAGGCCACTCCTCCAAATGCAACCCAGTCTCTTTCAGGACCTGCGCCACAGTCTTCAAATCCATCATGTTCTCCAAATCCGACATGACGTTCTGCGCAGCATTCTTAAGCGCGATCAACTCCAAGTCAACAGCAGCCGCATAAACCCGAAACGCGGTTCTGAGCTCGAGACGATTTCGTTCTTCTTCGGAGTCGACGTCGAAGGTGAGTGTTCGGTATCGTCTTGATCGTAAGAAGTGGATTACCACGGCACCGACGTCGTGGGGGATTTCTCCGATGTTGATGCTGTCGAGGGATTTGGAGAAGAAGGATTTGGAGCCGAGGCGAGATGCGATCGCGGGGCATTTTGCGAGGGCTTTGCGGGAGATTAGGCAGGGGCCTTGACTTTGGAAGAAGATCCTGCAGACGTCATTGCCGTACGAGCTTGAAAGATGTGAGCTTGCGTCCACAGGGGAGCGTGGGGATACATAAGCGGTTGTGGTGGGTTTCTTGTTATCCGGAGGCATGATGGAGTTATTTTATACTTGTTATTGATGATATTAATGATGGTTGTAATGTCAGGTTTGTCGGCGTCAATGGCAGGATGGATGAAGAGAGACTTGTGGGATGGGAAGATGTGAAGGGTTTTACAGAAGGAAACAAATCCCTTTCAGCAGATAAGGGGACGCAGCTCACCATTTTAAGCTTTGTCTGCACATGAGTATAAATCTGATTAGGTTTCTCGGGGGTCAAGAGGACGAAGCCTACTGGTTAAAGGAAGGACAGAACATTCCGAATACCAGGGTGCTTAAGTCACCGATAAGTACAGAGTTCGCCCAAGCAACAAATCAACTGAGGTCAAACCACGCAGTTAAACCCAGACCCAGACCTTGATAGCGAATCTACTCCTCTGATCCACTCTCCAAAACATCCCAAGAACCGCCCTTTGAGCTGGGCGTCATCTCTGTCGCCGATACTGTCCAGTCCGATCGATTATCTTCCAGGCCAGGAAGGCGTGCGTTGTAAGAGTCTGAATCAAGACGCAACCATGCCTCTATCTTGCCTTTGCCCTTGGACCTGGACTTGGTGACTGTGATATGATCAGCGTTTTGATCCTACCAAAGCTTAGCGACCTTCTGTATGACAAACATACCTGACTTACCAGCTTCAACGGGCTTTGGCTCGTCGTCACTGTCCTCCGGACGCTCGTTCAGGCCGAGTACTGCCTGTTTGTTCTCGTTGATAGTGGATTCATTGACCAAGACGCCCTTTGCCTTTTCGCTTGGCTTTCCTGGCTCTGCGTTGCGGAGAACCAAGGCCGCACTTTCGAGGGTCATCAAGCGTTTTCGCTCTTTCGCCTTCAGCTTCTTTCCACCTTCTTGTCTCTTCTTGATCTCCTTCTCCAAGAGTTGCAAGGCAGTTGGCTCCTCGGCTTCCTGCGATATTTGTTGGACGTTCGGCTTTTCGAGACGTTGGTTCGGCTTTGCGATGTCGGTCTTGGTGTCATCAAACGCTTCACGTCGGTGCTTCAGTACCATTGCCTTGAGCGCCAGTGCGCTGAGAGTATCAGCGGATGCAAGGCCGATGGCGACCTGTCTTATACCCTCTCCTGGTGCACCGAATCTAGCATCAGCCATGCGCTGTTGTAGGTAGTTCCTGAACCTCGGAACCTGGTCAAGTGAGATCTCCAAGTACTCGACGACTGCGAAGATATCCCGAAGGCTCAACCTGTCCCCCACTCGTTCAATTTCAAGCTGTGCCTGTTTATGAAATGAAACAAGCAGAAGAGACTCGGCGGCAATGCAGATCCTGAGTCCTTCTGCAAGTTCGTGTTCGTTCGTTTCCACTGCCTGTCTCTGCTCAGAGTTTTGGAGACACTGGTAGTTGCCTGTGTAGAGGTAATGGATGATAGCGTGGCCGGTTTCATGCTCAAATTCCTTCAAGTCAACACACCAAGGCCAGGCTTCATGGGGATTGGCATAGATTCGCTTGTCAAGTTCGGGGTGGCGCTTGAGGACTAGGCAGTGCACCCAGGAGTATTCTCCATCTCGGAAGAACACTTTGTAGATATCGTCTCGATAGACGCTAGATTATAGTCAATAGAGGCATCTCATCAATCAAGAGGCAGGCCACTTACGACTTGGGATAGCTTGAATTCATCGCGCAAGTTTGTTGCAGACTGGTGGTGCAGAAACGGAAGAGCGAGGTGTGATCGAGATTCAAAACAAAAGAGGCTCAAAACAAGAGAGGAGTAGAAGTTCTGTACTAGGCAGCCGCCGGCCCCTCTCTTCTGACAGTGACCGTCAGTTGTCGCCCAACGCCATTTTCCATGACGCGCCATGGTCGGCCTCCCACATGGGCTACCAAGCCCAATTCATCACCAAACGCGTTTTCATGTGACCAATCTCTTTTTTTCAGGCATCCAACTGACTTCACAGCCCATTTCTCCTTGTAGTTAAACCATGTGTTCTGCATGAAGGCACATTGCATAAATTTACTTGGCTGCTCAGTCATCAATCTTGTCTGACCTTTCAGGGGGTGCCGGATTAATTGAAAGAGGTGACACATTCGCCAGATAGGCCAGGATATAAATCAATGCCTTTTTATAATAGTCTTGCATTGTACAAGGCGTATGAATAGGCTTTGCTTGACGTACTGGGAATCATGAGCTCGCCATTCTTCTTGTTTGCCTGCAGTCTTCACCGAGACACCGACCCCAAGGCCCACGTCACATCCCATCACATCCAGAACGCGTGTCTCATTCTACCCCAGACATACAGGAGAGATACTTCCATTCATTAAACTATTTCAAGGACAACTAAAATGTAGATGGTACGATTGGCCCATGTCCTTCCTTGCTTGTTGGTTGTTCACCTGGCTCCGTGTTCGCGACTCAGCAGAAGTCATCATTCGCCATTATGCACTTAGTTTGGTGGGCGATGCAGTAAAAGCAGATGTGTTTCCGGTCGGGTCCTTTCGCTCCTAAAAAGCGTAGCTTTTGATAGTCAGCGTCCAATAAACCAAAGTAGAATAGGGGGTGTTTTCCAGGTGTATCACGTACATGTTTCTTGTTCAAATCTGATTCTTCAAATTTCCGATCGCAAGTTTAGCAAATTGTTCTTGCCTGCTATCGGTAGAGTTCGCGGCAACAGACTGGTTCCGTGGCTCCTGTTCCGCGGGTCGTTTGGGCCTGGGATGGGCGATTTGACGAGCCCTCCATGCCTCCTTGTCTTGGATTGGGCCATTCTTCATCCCTCACACTGAAGTAGCTTTCCGTCCCTCGCCTTCATATCCCCGACATCACGCAGCTCTAGTCTATCCCTGGTGACCTTCTTCCATCCCTTTTCGGGTCTTTTCTCTCTCCAGGTATCTTCGAAATCGTCGCTCAGAATCCTCAGTGGCTTTTTGGTGGGCGCCCTCGGCCTCCAGAATAGCTACTTCCGCCAGCTGTACGTTGTTCTTTGCTGCAGATACATCGTCCATCTTTCGGTCGGTCCCTTCTTCTGGTTTGGTCTCAGTGGGAATTTTCATTAGATGCATAGGGCTCTGAGATTGTACCATCTGATACCAAGATCTACGAAGCCATGACACCGTTCCCAATCTATGACAGAAACTTTCGTAGCAGGTTCGGGGGCCCCTATATCTGCAAACAGGATATCTATCTCTCGGACACAGCGTTCAAATGCCACCTGGATGAAACACATGACCACAACCAGGGTATGTCAGAGAGACGCGAAGTCACGCACAGAGACTAATTGTTCAACAGATGCCGAACACCTTGGATGTCTCGAATTCGATGTGTCGCGATACTATGAGCAGGGTCGTTTCTTGACTAGGCAAGCAGGACAGAATCACGATGGTGTAGTGGTGACAGAGCCCCATACCGAATTCCACTGGCAGATTCACTTCGTCGTCAGTGGTCTCAATCTTACTTGTATGTCCCGTCGCCTCCTCGGTTCATTACAACTCAATATTGACCAGGAACAGGTTGCGCTGTCGTTGACGGCACTGTTGAGGCTGTCCTCAAGGTCAACATGGCCTCTGGATTTGATCCATCTACAGAATAACCGTATCAGCTTTTGCAATTTCCTCATATAGTCGAAGCTATACATGAGGGTGAGGATCCGAGGCACTCGTTGATGTGCCTTTCATCTACTGTCGAATGATCTGTTTTGTTTTGCTGGGGGGTGTTTCGAGTCAGAACTCATGTTCCGAGATCAGACAGCCGGCTGTACATAGTTGAAGGATCTCAAGGAGTTTTGGTGATTACAACATTCCTGAACACTGGCTCTTGAGCGACAGATGTTTGTCTAGTTTGCAGTCTCGGGGAGTAGTAGCGTACCTTCTATACAGAATGGCTAATTGTATTTTGCTTTTTCACTATGGGTATGATCAGGCTCCTCTTTACCAAAGCCTGTCTAATGGGTATCAATTAAGCATATTCCTCAAGCCCGTACTCAGCATCCATATCTGGATCATCCTCATCGTATCCTCCGTCACCACCAAATTCGTCGTTACCACCGCCAAACTCTTCTCCGTCGTTATAATCCTGTGTTTCGTCGTATTCTTCCTCTTCATACTCCTCTTCCTCCTGAGGCGCCTCAGCCTCATCCCCAGCGATGCTCTCATCGGGCGCCTCCACGGCATCGTCCCCTCGTGTGCTCCCAGCTTGGCTCGTCTTACGACTTGTTGCTTCTGAGCCGGGGCCGCCGATGTTAGGCAGGTCAAAAATATTTCGGATGGCATCGTAGTTGATCCTCTTCGACCAGGCACGGTCCTTGGCAACATTGACAGCTGCTTCGGCGGCTGAGCTGGCGGGACTGGTCTGGCCTTCACCCATTCGGGCGCGCTTGCGTCGCTTTCGTGTTTGCTTCGGTCGCTCAGCTTCAACTTTCTTCCGGAAGACCTTCTCTTGGTGTTTCCGTAGCCATTCCTTGTTCTGATTGACCCAGATCATCT
Source organism: Fusarium humuli (assembly GCA_004366955.1). Taxonomy (NCBI): domain Eukaryota; kingdom Fungi; phylum Ascomycota; class Sordariomycetes; order Hypocreales; family Nectriaceae; genus Fusarium; species Fusarium humuli. The sequence continues at coordinate 140,666 of QHKN01000030.1, forward strand.
CCTTGATCTGGGCTTCTTCGGGGGATAGTAGACAGTTGTTGACCTCGGGATCATCGGCAAACTCGTCTTCTGTGACGTCTGCCGACATGGAAACTTCCTTTTGGGGGCGCTGTTGTAGAGCCCAGACAGTGTGGATTCGTGCTCGTTGCTCGGCAGTCGTGTAGGCCATTGCGTGTTCATAAGTCAATGGATCGTTGAAGATCTCTTCAATAACGCCCTCCAATTCTTGCTCGTCTTGCTCCCACTCCTCGTTGATGGGTAGTTGAGGTTTATCGCCTTTCCGGGTATTTGTGCTTTGAGATCCCCCATCCTCCGCCATCTCCTCTTCCAATGCATCTCCAAACTCTTCAACCAATGTGTCGAGTGTTTGGACGTTGTTCTCTTCTTCATTTTCGTCACCTTCTTCGCCTTCCGCATTCTCGTTCAACCTGGTGACGAGTGATGGGTCTTTGGCGATCTTAGATGGTAGGGGTGGAATGATGAAGCCGTCATCATCACGACGGTACTCGACAACTGGCGCGTTGGAAAGATCGGCGCCGCCTTCTATTAGTCGCGGATCAATCTTGTCGGCCAGGTTGTCGTCTTCCTCCTCCTCCTCATCCTCGTCGGCGTCTCCGTCGGTTGAAGGCCGCTTTCGCTTCTTGTTCTTGCCGGCTAGTTGCTTTTTGTACTCGGCAGTCTGCTTATAAAATGATGGTGGATCATGTGAGCTTTCCAGGAAGTCCATCTTCAAGAAGTCCTCCACTGACATCTGACTGGATTCGGTGACCTTGAACTCTGATAGACGGTTCTGGATTGTGTGATTGGTGACTTTGACGATGTACACGACCTCGCGCACTGTTCGTCGAAAGTTATGCATTCGCGCCGCCATGAGCAGACAGGCTCCGCAGATACCAGAAGGTCGACGACCCATGACCATCCAATCTCGACTCATTCGCTTGACCAAACGGACAGCATCTTCGGCAACCTTGGCGGTGTCCTGGTGAAACTCCATCTTTGTCGCAAATCGCCAGATAAGATCCTCCGGGTACACAGGAATGAGACCATCGTTGCCGATTGGTACCACCTCATTGAGTTTCTTGAAAATTCGGCCCAGCTTGAAGACGTTGAGTTGTACCAAATCCGCCAAATCGATAAGCATGACCTTGCAGGGCGGCTCTGCTCGGCATGCAGCATATAGACAGACAGCTGCAACACTGGCTAATGTGCGACCCTGGATGAAGTTTGCCATGGAAGCCAATTTGAAGACCTGTGTTCCTGCAGTGACCAGACTGTCGCTGACATTAAGTTGTTGCGCATAACCTTGCATCAATCCCTTTGCCTCCCGAATACTCTTCTCTCTGTCCTCCGATCCACCAACTCGTCGGAACGCGGGACCCATGCTGCGAACACCCGCCTGATCGGCACCGATGTAAGAACCGTGTACTACAGCAGCACCCGAAGAAGATTCTCCGAATGTGATTTCTGCCACGATATTACTGTCATCCGAAATACGACCACACGTTTGACATGTGCCATCAACAACGTTCGGTTTGGGACAGGCTTTGTTTGGACATTGTGGGCGGTTCGGTCTCGCAAGTGCAGCATTTCGATTTACAGCAGCAACTCGTAAACTATTTGATTGGGCTGCTGAAGCGGCTGCTCGCCGTTCTTCTCGTTCGCGCATGGCTCGGACAGGGTTGGGCTTTGCGAATCGCGGTTTGGCGGCAGGGCGCCCCGAAGGGCCCGATTTTGGTGGTGTAAGAAAGGACGACATTGTGTTAGATACTGTAAATATCGTGTAAGTGGGAGAAAATGTGTATAAGTCCTGCAGCAACCGACCTTCTGTACATCCCCCGGGCCGTCAAACCGGCCAATTTTCAGAGACTATATAAGCACTCCAAGATCGCGATATCGAGTTCTGCTGGGCAAAGCGCAGCTGTACAAATCCAATAAGAAAAAAAAGATTATCGCGATAAGGAAATGCGTAGTGAGAAGGGTCGCGTTTGGTAGGAGGATACTGGCGAAGAAAATCGTGAGTTGAGAGGGAAGCGGGGTGTTTTTTGTGGAAGAGGAGCCTTTATGGTCAAGTGGGGAAGACTTTTCACTCGCGTAACAATGCCCGCACCAAAACTGAGTCAGAGCCAAGGCAGTGATGGTTCGAACACCAGCGCGACAGTTTTTGGGTGGTTTATCGGCGTCGATTATTCCCCTTTGAACGGTCTTTTCCCGTCTTCAAATCGCTTATTTCTTGCAAGATCGTTCTTCCCCTGAATGGAAGATGCAGTGAAAAGGGAGGAAAGTCCTGAGAGTTAGTCTTTGTCCCGTTGATGGTCTCGTCGCATGAATGGAATGGTTGGTGACGACCAAGTTCCGCAGTTTATCCGTCATCCATGGAAGCTTATTGCCATGTACGCCGTGAAACCTTGGCCCAGCGACAGTTAAACTTGGCCGCAGAAGACATGGGAGACGGAATTTGTCCGCCAGTTTATGTTAATTCAATAATTAAGCTACTACTTTTCGCTTTCATTTGTTCTCTTAAGCTTAGACTCACGGTTTGTTGTACGCCTAGAGCCAGCTTTACAGAACACGCCGAGGCACAGGCACAGGGTAAGCGGAACGCAATCTGTAGGTGACTGATCACGGCAAAGATCGTAATGAGTATCATAACAGGTAGTCGCTTCGTTACTCTCTTCTTAATTCAATGAACCTCAAATATTATCTTCTTTTGTTTCCGTAAGAATCATCCATGATTCCTCCCTCTCCGCTGCCTTTCTCCCCAACTCAGGCAAGGCATCAAATGCCGTTCCAAAAACAGTAATCAACCCAACTTCCCTCCCCACAGTAGCTTTTACCCGCGTTTTCAGCTTCCCTCCCCAAGCTCCACTACCTGTCAAAAGACCATGACAATTCCAGAATTAACCGTAGACAAAGGCTTTATTAAACACCCTTTTTACCAATAGCTTCAACATGCATGGCGGAGTCTCCGCTCGTGTTGGTCCAATTACGTCAGGGTTGCCCCGCGGTTGACTGAAAGACATCGTTTCACAAGCACTATAAAGATATGACCTTGTCCCTGTACATGATCAATAAAAGAATTCATCCTATACTTACCTACCGTTACTATTCGTGATACAAAATGGAAACTCCTTTTACTGTTAAAGCTAAGCCGGGCACTGATGTCTGGAAGCAGCCTCCTTCCACAGATGTCTTCACAGGTTCGTCTTCACTCCAACCCCTCACTCACACCAATTACCCTGCCATCACCAGCCTCATAAGACAAACAAACCTCATCATAGACGAACTTCATACTAACCAACATAGCTCCCTTCCACCCTCACTCCATCGCTCCTCTAAAGCACTTCATCTCCGCAACCATCACCTTCCGCACAACATACGTCCACCAATACGACCAAGCCTGTCTCCTCCTCACCTTCACCAAGCCTGCGACCCCAGGCGCTCCCCGCAAATGGATCAAGACGGGTATTGAGCTTTACAACGAGCACCCACGCTACTCAACCGTGACATGCGATTCATGGGCCGACTGGAGCGTCGAGGCGGTCGGGCCTAACGATGAAGCTGGTGTCAAGAGTGGTGAGAAGAGCGTTACGATCAAAGCGATGAAAGTGGAGGATGCGCTAGGCGTGTGCCTCTGGATCTACAGGGTTGATGAGAATGGCGAGAAGACGCCGCTGAGACAGACGAATTGGGTGTATGGCGATAATGGTGGCGAGGGATGGGAGCTTGAGGTTTCGGCAGCTGTGGCTAGACCTGATCCTCACAAGAACATCAAGGAGGACCTCGAAGGTACATTTGAGAAGTTGGAGGTCGAGTGGGAGAAGCCTACCGCCTAATTATACAGACATCAACAGTTCAGCAAGCATTGACAATACACAAGACATCACATGGCAACGAACATAAAGTGAGGTGGCCGAATTTCTCATTACCTCGACCCTGACGGTGCAAAGCGCCAGGGAGGACCGTTCAACGATCCCAAGTTGTTAATAATCATCAAGATCGTAACTTCATTCTCATCGGCGACTTGCCGCTCCCAATAAACCATGCAAGAAGGATCTCCCAAAACATTCCATCTCCTCCAGCAAACAAAAAAACAGCATGGAAAGCAGGCCCAAAAAAAAACAGGACGTGGTTCGAGGTATCAGTCTCGATGCGAACCAAAAGCAACCAAAGGGGGAACGTGATCCCCAGTACTAGTCAAGGCTGGATGCATACGCAGTATGCAGAGTAAGATATTAAAGCCTTCCGTTCTCGAGGCGTTCCCCATTGGTAGTGCAAAGTCCAGAGTAGGAGATGTTTTTGTATCCGTTTCGCGTTCTAGTAAGCATTGTTCAATCAAGAAAACACCTGTGCAAACGCGGAAGCCAAGAAAAACAACCAACAAAACCAGAATAGATCCTTTTTTTCTTCTTTTTCCGTGACGGTGCAAATGCAAGCTTTGTGCCAATTTCGGTGACATTTGCTCGCGGGTATAGAAACAGCAGTCAAGCGTTCCAATCCTTCCCAAATCTCCCCCCATTCCAAAACTCTGGTGTTGAAACCAAAGACAGCCGGGTCTTTTCTAGTGGATAACAAAACGCCAGAGTAGGGTGTGTAGAGGAAAGGAAATGTCCCAGTACCTGGGTGTGTGAGTTGGGTATCAAAGCAGAGTTGTAAAATGACAAAACAAAACAAGAAACTCGCGATAGACGAAATCGCACAATAAAGGAGCAGAGGATGTGAGGGACTTCGTATGGCGTCGGATTAGATCCTCTCAGCTCGTGTATCATCAAAATTCGGTCGGCCAACCTCGCAGAAGGGGAGTCATGTAATAAAACAAAGCTCCTTAGGACGTCAATCTGATAATGGAGCATGAAAAGCACCAAACGCCGAATTCCAACTTTTCCCATAAGCATCACTTTTTTTTTTGTGGTTTTCTGTACTTTCGCGGCTTTGGCGGTATTCTGTTTGTTATGTCCTCCAGCGATGATCAAACACACGAGGCATCTGGAGGCCTGTTTGGTGGGTTATACATGTGTGTGTTTGGCTTGTCTTGAATCGCCTCAGACAGTCTTTGGCGTGCGAGCGTTGCTCACGTCAATGACGTCGTCAAGGTGATTACACATGGCCACAAACAGGTCGAAGAATAGCTTGCTGCCGCCCGCTTCCATCTCGGATTGCATGGTTCCGCTGCGCTTAAAGGTCTTGCGGCAGCGGATAATCAGGGCGAGGTAGTGAGCGCGCAGACGGCTGTCTGAGTCGGGTGTGTGGGCGTAGGCGTACTGAGCTGACCTTATAATGGTCCCGACATCGATGCCGGATTGCAGTCCCTGCTTGCGCAGGGCCAGACGCTTTAGCTCCTCAAGGCCGTATCGATCCGCAGCACAGTAGACGACTGTGTCGCGGAGGATGGCCATGTCGAGACTCGACAGATAAACAGTGGCTTCAGACGTGTCGCCTGCGCGGCCACCTCCAGTTTCGGGGTTGGGTGAGGTGTGAGGTGTACGTGCCTGGTCCTCTAGCTCCCAAGAGTTGCGCTGCTTATTGTGAAGCAGACGTGGGTAGTAATCACCCTTGTAGAGATATTCGAGGACGGCGGAGAACACCTCGGGTTCTTCGTCGGGAAGGGAGATTCTTTTGCTCTGTGCCTCGAAGTGGTTTCCGCGAAGGGCCGCTTCAAAGAAGGGCGACTGGCGGAGCACTTCCTCGTGTGCTGCAAAGAGCCGGCCATCTCGACCAACCGTCAGGGTGACGATGGGCGAGGGTGTAGGCGCGGCGGGTGCGGACTTTTGCGGAATAGAGTCCTGCTCGTTGAGCGATCTTTGCAACTTCGACATCTTCGTTTGATCCCGGTGAGCGCCCGATCTCTTCAGTCTCGCAGCCTTGTCGACACGGCCGGGGTCTTGCGACCTAAACGAGCGCTTGAACATGGCTACGGTGTGTATCGGAGGAAATCGGTAAATAAAGAATGGACTCGTAACGGGAATTTCGACGAGATAGAAATGTGAGGAGAATAACGACTCCTGGTTTCTTGTGTATCGATTCGACTTGGCTAGAGAGTGACGAAAAGAGCGTAGAGATAGAGAGCAAAAGAGAAAGAAGAAAAGAGAGTGACGCACAACAGAAAGATTGACAAAATGGGCCCGTGAAGAGAAATATGTCCTTCTTTTAGGATCAGACAAGACGATATCCTCCAGGTGAATCTTTGCGACCCTTTTTTGGTTGTGAGTGGGGGGGAGGAAGAGAGAAGAGAGTCGGGGGTTTGGGGGGAGAGGCTTGTATTTATGACTATGGGGAGGCCATCACCAGCCATGCATAAGGCCCTAATTGAGTTTTAAC